>CATKHJ010626222.1:0-15685 GCA_949750685.1 Vernicia montana
CTTTCTAAATTCTGTACAAATTGTTCTGTCATTTCCTCCAAATGTAACTTCTGGAGGCTAGTAAGATGCTCAATGCCATGAGGCAACACCTTTAGTTCCTGACACTGAACTAGATACAACTCCTTAATGCTTGGTAGTGAACCCTCATCTAGTTTCATGCTATTCAATTGTGCAAGTTGCAGAAATACCAGTTTGTTGAGTCTAGGAAACCATCCTGCCTTAAAGTGCAAGAATTTCCCATCATAAGCTTTCTTGAGTTCAAGGAACACTAGACTAGAAAGTAAGTGGAGAGAAGAAAGTATATCTCCATCTAGACAAGAAAAACTCAAATTTAAGTGTGTTAGACTAACCAAGGACCCAAGCCAGGGAGGCAACCTATTCAATTTTCCAACCAATTTTAATTTCTGAAGAAACAGTGGAGGCAGAGTTAAGGCTTCTAATTGAATTTGTTCTTCTATGTTAGTTGCCATCACACCTAAGCGGATCAGGCCTGTCATCCCTTGAATTGAAGAGCACAAATTAGGTCCATCAGCAGCTCTCAATTTTGTAATTTCCAACCTTTTGAGATCAGTCAAGTTTCCAACTTGTTGGAGCAGCTCTCTCTCTGATTCAACGCATGCTAATGTCTGTAACCTTCGGATGTTCCATATTCCAGCTGGAACCTGCAACCCACTGAGAACATCATTTGCCTCAAAACTTTGATCATGTTTCCTGCACATAAATAGATGTCGCAATTTAGATAGTTTTGATATTCCACTTGGTAGCCTCTCCACATTGGTTTTCCATACATCCAATATCTGTAGATTGCCTAATCTTTCAATTGACTTGGGAAGCTCCTTAATTTTGGTGTCCCTCAAGTTCAAGCATCTTAAATTGAACAAATCAACCAATGTGGTTGGTATTGTTTCAATAGGAACTCCTTCTAGATTTAGCACCCTCAGTAATTTGAATTTTGATGAAACAGAATTGAGAGAGAATGATGAGCACATATCTGTTGGGAACACAAAGAAAGATCGAAGATGGCGCGATATTGTACTGCTCAACTGAAAGTTTTCACCTGTACTATAAATTGATAGACGGTGGATTTTCCCTTCTAGCCTTGATTGATACCCATCGTATACTGTGCAGAAATTCTCTTTCTCAGATGTTGTCAAAGCCAGTTCACGCATGACATCATGCACTCGACATATCTTCACCCTCCCAGCATCATTAGTCTCTGTGACCTGAATCATGCTTCGAAGAATAAGTTCAGTGAGGTACTCTTCTGCTATCTCCTCCATTGTCATACCTTTTCTTTCTCTAATGAATCCTTCTGCTACCCAGAGCCGAATTAGCTTCTTCCTCTTAATTGGGTAACCATCATGGAAAACACAGCAATATAGAAAACAATGCTTCAGGTAGAATGGTAAATCATTGAAACTGAGCAACAAGATGCCTTTCACTTGTTCAAGCATGGGATTGTTACTGAGTTGCCAATTGAGGCTTTCATAAACAGTCTTCCATTCCACAATCCTCTCGCTTCTTGAACACATGAGACCTCCAACTGCCACAATTGCTAGTGGCAAGCCTTCACATTTCTTCAGAATGGCCTCAGCCAATCGTTGAAGCTCTTTGGGGCACTTATGCTCTGGGTAATTCCAGAATGCCTTTTTGCAGAAGAGGGCCCAAGCATCTTTTTCTTGCAGAGGCTGAAGGCGATGGACACGGCTTCCAATTCCAATGGAGGCGGCCACATTCTCATTCCTTGTTGTGAGGATAATTCTACTTCCATATTTGTTTTTGGGAAATGCTCCTCGTATTTTGCTCCAAAGATCTATGCTCCACACATCATCTAAGACTATAACATACCTCTTCTGATGTAAATGATCGATAAGCATCTCCAAAAGTTGCCTATAACAAAATGAACCGAGGTTGTTTGGTATTGGCACTTCTGTTGTATCAAAAATTTCTTTGATCATACTTCTTAATAGATCTTCTATTCCATATGTTTGTGACACAGATATCCATGCCGCACAATCGAAGTCCCTCTTGATTATGTGATTGTTATAGACCCTTGTGACTAAAGTAGTCTTCCCCAGGCCGCCCATTCCTACAATTGAAATAATAGTCCTGTGTGGTTCCTCCTCTGTTAACCATCCGAGTAACTGTTCTGTATTCTCTTCCATCCCCACTATCTCATCTTCATCTATGAAAGATGATGATTCTCCATACTGGCGCCACCTATCCCCAACTACATTTCTCATCCTCCTCTCATCAAGCTCATCAAAACCATATCGCTTACTTCTCTCAGAAACCTCATGAACCTGAGCTTTGATCTTTTGTAGCTTTGAAGAAATTTGATGTCTTGCAGTAATGTTCTTGGGGAACTTGACTGCATCTAGGACTACACCCTTGAATCCATAATTAAGCCGTTCTTTATATTTATGATGCATGAACTCATCTATTATATCCTCTGCTTCATATGCAATTTCTCTTACTTGTCTCACCCATGTTTCCACTGACTCGCTCATTTCTTTTCTCCGTTCTGCATCTCTTAGGAATGATCTCATACTCTCTAACTCAAGCTTGATTTCTTCGATCTCATCATGAGCATCTCCCAGTAATGATGCTTTTTGCAACAGAATTGTAGTTAGTTTATCAAGTAAGAAGTTCACGGCCCCATCTGCCATTTTCACCTCCAAAATTCCTCTCCCTGTTACTCTACTGTATTATTTTTTTCTTTCATTTTAGGGAAGATGAGAGGAAGTAGGAAATAATTTTAAAAAAAATGGAAATGCTTTTAGTTTTTATTAAATGCATTGACTGAATGATGATATTGACAAAGTCCTGTACAAGTTGGAGGAAAATTATCAAGTCTTGACAAAGTCTTGTAACTGACATTGCTATATGGGTATCCCATATGTTAACTACTGATCAAGAGCATAATTATAAACATAATTTGGTTGATCTTCATATTTTTTTACCACCTATGTGTAAAAAAAAATATAACTGATAATGAGATACTCCTATTAGTTAGGATTGAAAGCAGAACAATTATGAGTAGATCTAAGCAAACTTTAATTTCATGTGATTATTTCCCCTATAAGATTTTTTTCTTTTCTTCCTTTTAGAATATCCTTTAAGATGGTCCTTTGAAATAGCAAGATGTGGCATTGAGATAACAAAACTGTAATTTTAATATTGAATTGAACATTGTTTTTGAGAACAATGAATTGAAATTTTTGGCTTTGACAGCTAAAGCTTCTAAGGAATGTATTTGGATTTATTAGTAAGTTTGCCTTCCCATTCTTCTTATGTGCAACATAACATCCATCAAGGATGATCACATTATTGATTGCATTATGTATATTTATATTTTATATATATATATATATATATATATATTTTCCATTATGGATTGTTTACTTTTATTATTATTGTATTTTTCATTTACCTTCATAGCAGAGTTGTTAAAATTGGACCGGTTAAACCGGAAATTAGTCACTGGTTCAGTTTTTAAGTTATAAAAAACTGAATGAATTGTGAACCGTAAAAAATCGGTCCGAATCGAAAAAACTGTTAAACCGGCTAGATCAGAATTTGTCTAAAACTACGCCGGTTTAAGCTTAATAAAGTTAAAAAAATTTTAAAAATTAGAAAAAAAAAAAAAAGAGAAGAGACAAATCGATTAAGTTAGATTGGCTGGACCTGGACCGCGAACTGACAAAGAGACCGGTTCAACCTTCATTCTGGTTTTAAAAACATTGCTTCATAGTGGAAATTCTCAGCTGGATTGTCTATATAATATATTTATGCAGTCAAATTTCTCTGCTGGACTATCAATTAGGCATTTTTTTTTCAACAGGTTAGACCATCTTTGGCCTAATTAAATATTAGCAAATGAGTATCACTTTACTTCCTCTGGCACTAGAAAGTCTTCTTCTCTTTCTATTTCCTTTTGCTCAGCTGCTTGTAGCCAAAAATAAAAAGAAGACTTGTTCAATTGTTTTTTGCTTCTTCCTGGTAGTTATTTATCACGGTCGGTTGACAATTCTTCCTTCAAAAATTGATTTAATTCTTCCTTGTTGCCGAGGAAGTTCCTAGCATCTCACTTCACCTCAAAGCAGTTCCTTGATTTCTCCAAGAACCTATTCTTTTTGGTATGACTAATTTTAGATGATTTTGTATTGGAAGTATTAAGTGATATATAGTTATAATTATAGGTGTTCATGGTTTGATTTATTGAATTTCGAGTTGATATATCTAATCAAACTTATTAAATCAGTTTGTGAATAATTAAAACTATATTCAAATCGATAAATACTAGAAGTTACCAAAACTAATTAATACCATGTAACTTTTGCTTGAATAATCAGTTATAAATACTAAAAGTTATAATCATAATTAGAGATGATCATGGTTTGGATTATTGAATTTTGAGTAGATATTTCTAATCAAACTAATTAAATCAGTTTGTGAATAATTAAAACTATAAAATTAAAAAAAAAAACTATATTCAAATTTAATAAATACTAAAGTTATCAAAACTAACTAGTACTATGTAACTTCAGGTTGAATAATCAATTTGATCGGTTTGTACTATAAAGTGAAAATACTTTAAAATGAAAATATTCATATAAATAAAAATATTATAATATAAATTTATATTTCAAATTAATATATCAAATACCAAAAGTTGTATGATATCATTTTAAATACATGAAAATTTCATATCATGAAGTAAAAATAAAATTGATATTATTAAAAAATTATATTTATATATTAGACGAAACGTATCAAAATATTAAAATTAAATACATATAAATCAAAATTATGTAGTTTAATTATAGTTTGGGTTTAGTTTTGCTTTCATTGGTTTTTCATATTCTTAAACCATAATTAGTAAAAAAAAATGATTAATTATATTTTAAAACTAATTTTAAATTGAATAATTATATTTTAAAACTAATTTATCTAAACCATAACAATATAAAACCATAATTTTGACTTTTGAGATTGGATTAATTTAATCTTGTTGTTTTAGTTAATTTTTGTTTAGTCAAAGTTACAATAAGAATTCATTTACAATACGAACATTAAGTCTTCCTTTTTGTCTGTCTTTCTCACTTCCAATAGTGATTCCATTGCTTTGGTAATATATATTCACTCCATTGCTTGGGTAGGATTTTGTCAACTGAAATTAGAAATCGATAATTATCATGATCTTATAAAAAGAGATTTGTGTCATTCAATAATATTCAAATGATGGATATATTTTATGAAAATGTCTAAAATTAGAATATCGGATTAGGATTTTCTCATGTTTGTGTAAATATGATTTATCATATTTGTGTAATTTCAACGGTTGATTTGATAATAAATAGTTGAAATTTTATTAGAAAATAATTTTAAATTTTTGTGAGATGAATAATTATTTATTAAATAAATAATAGAATCTCAATCGTTCAATCGTTCATTTTGAAATTAATGGTTGAAATTATATAAATATGATATCTTATATTTTTAAAATATGAAAGAATCTTAATCCAATAATATCAATGGTTAACTTACAGCCCAAACCACACATAATATAATTAATGCACTTAAGAGCTTATTATTTTTTCGCAAAAAAAAAAAACAGTGGTTTGTCATATTATTTCACTATTACAGTCGTAGTTTTTCAAAATCAATTATATGATAATTGAATGTTTTGTTGAATATTTACGATCCGCGAATCAGTTTGTTCTCGTTAGAATAATTAATTTTATATTAGATTTTTTTTTATTGAAATTTGTATTCAGCCACTGACGGTTTGATTAATGAAATTTAAATTTATTTTTTTTTTTTAAAAAACATTATTTTGCAGTTCAAAAAAAATGAAAAAGTCTTGTTTCGATTTCCTTTAGCTGCCTGCCATTAGGGATGGCCCATTTTCTTCCTTATTCTCTTCTTTGCATGTATTTCAACCTAATTGGCTTTCTGGTGTTTTGATTATTTTATGGAATGTTTTGGTCTACTACGGCTTAGCCTTGAAATGATTGGATTTTTCCTATTTATAACCATTTTTAATGAAAGTAGGTGCAACTTTAAAATATTTTAATTCTAATTTTTTATTTATTTAAACATAAATAAATATTAACAAATTCACTAATTTTATAAATTTATGCGAAAATATTTGTTAAGGAAAATATATTTGGTTTTTATAGTTCCTCCTTATCTCTTTATAATTAATAAATATAATTAATAATATATGATCTAACAATATATTTAAGTTTAAATCTTTCCTTTTTAGTGTAAAAAAAAGAAGAAGTAATAATTAGATGAGTAAAGGAAATGAGAATTAATTATGATATATTGGCAAAATTATAATTAAATAAAATTTAAAAGGACATTTTTGACACGCCAAGTGTCACAATTCAATCTTTTTTTTTTATTTTAAGATTTGGTATTGTTGTTCAAATATTTTTTAAAAAAATTCTAAATAATGTTGAATAGAGACTATTAAAAATTAATTTTTAGATAATTTTCTCATGTTGTAATTATAAATATCAAAACATTTAATTTTCATTTTTCAACATTTAAAACAATGATTTTTTTTTAAAAAAAAAAAAAGTAAATTTCGAACTTGTTATGTACAGACTTACTACTCAAAACTGGGTTTTGTACTGTGTTTGGAGCTGCTTATAGAAACTGCTTCCGGCCTTTTTCTATATATTTCCTAATTGCTTCTGGCGGACCATGGAATTTTGGAATAGGGAAAAATCATATGATCCTATGACCGCACTGAAAATATGGGCTGCCAGAAGCAACCCACCCACTGTGCCAAATGGGGCTTAAGGGCATATGACCCAATATGCTTTACGCCTACAGGACAACAAAACCCAATTGCTGGGAGCCTAACCTTACAAAAATCTCCCTTTGCATCCCAACAAAAACATAATAGAATGTGTTAAATTGGATTGGATAATGTGACAACTAACAGTGCACACAGAGATTTAAATTCAATTAATTTAAGATTAATTAAATGTTAAAATGATAATTCAATTAATTAGAAACTAAATTAATTAGTAGAGTAAATTATTTTTTATATATAATAATGCAATATTATTCCAACATATGTGATTGTAAATTTATAATATTTTTTTTAGATATCATCCAAAATTTTCAATTTAATTATTTTTAATTTTATATTAAATTAAATTATAAATTGATAAATCTAAAATCTAAAAAAATTTAATTTATTTTGCAATTTAATTTTTTTAAAATAAAAATTTATAAGTTATATGTATTTAGCCATGGCTAAAACCTATATATATATATATATATGATAAAAATTTTACTGGTAAATATTATATTTAACTAAATAATTAATCCATGAATCTACCAGTTGATAATGTGCAATTGCTTGCTATGGCACAACCCAGTAGTTCTTTTGACACGGTTGAATCCGGTGGGTAGGTCAGCCGAGAGCCATGATTGGCCTTAGCTGGAATTGCCGTGGGCTTGGCAACCTACGGATAGTAAGAGCTCTTTATGAGCTAGTGAAGTCAAGGGGGCCACAGTTTGTTTTTCTGATAGAGACGTTGGTGCATGAAATAAAGGTAGAGGAACTTAAAAATAAGTTAGGATTTGAGGGTTGTTTCTATGTGGATGGAGAGGGGAGGGGAGGTGGTTTAGCTTTCTTATTGGGTAGGGAAGTCCAGTGTAATTTATTAGGTTATTCTAGGAATTATATTGATATGGAGATTTCATCTGATCATGAGGGTTCTTGGCGGTGTACGGGCTTCTATGATTTTTCGGAGAGGAGCAGGAGGAGAGATTCATGGGATACGCTTTGGTATTTGCATAGGGCTTCATCTCTTCCATGGTGTGTTATAGGAGATTTCAACGACTTGCTTAGTGAGGATGAGAAGAGGGGTGGTGCTAGTCATCCAGAGTGGCTATTTTGGGGTTTTAGGAAAGCGGTATATGATTGTGTTATTCAGGATCTTCGATTGGAAGGTTATAGATACACTTGGGAAAGTGGTAGAGGGACTGTCGAGTTTATGGAAGAAAGCTTGATAGAGCTATGGTTTCGAGGCAATGGCTGGAGCTGTTTCCAAATGCAAGGCTTCACAATCTTGTTGCGTCAGTTTCATATCACAATCCTATTGAAATTCAAACGGTGGAAAGGGTTGGTTATCATCGAAAGAAGGTGTTAAGGTTTGAAAACGCATGGTTAACGGAGCAAGGGTTGGGTGAGGTGATCAAAGGTTATTGGCAATCGGCAGAATTGTTAACTTTGCCGTAGAAGCTTTCTTGGGTATCAGAGGGTATTTCTTTTTGGAGCATACATTTTACTACTCAGTTTTAGGTTTGGATTAAAAAACTCAAAGTTGACATTATCGAGTTATGTAAACTCAGTAACCCGGCTTCAACTATAAAAGTTTATGAGTTAAATAATATGTTAGCTGAAACTCTTGCTCAAGAAGAGGCTTTTTGGCGGCAATGGGCTAAAAACTTTTGGTTAGACAGGGGTGATTTGAACTCTAAGTATTTCCATGTGATGGCATTGGTGAGGAAGAGGAAAAATCGAATTTCATGATTGAAGAATGAGGATGGTACTTGGGTAGAGGATCAGGCCGGTATTGGTGCAGTAGCTATGTCATATTTTAATAACTTGTTTTCATCACATATTTCTACTGGTGACATTGACGTGAGTTATATGGAGCCATGCATTTCATGCATAGATAATGCTCTATTGGTGGCTCTTCTTCAGTTAGAAGAATTTGGGAGAGCTGTTTTCTAAATGCATCCTGACAAATCCCCAAGATCATATGGATTTAATCCAGCATTTTATCAACATTTTTGGCCAATAATTGGAGTTGATGTATTCGGGCTTGTGTAGCATGGCTTAATCAAGGTGAGCTTCCTATTGAACTTTATAAGACAATTATTGTTTTAATTCCCAAGTGTGAAGTTCCTGAGTCTATGAAAGAGTTAAGGCCAATCTCGTTGTGTAGTGTTTTGTATAAAATAAGCTAAAGTTTTAGCCAACTGGTTAAAAGAGCTTTTACCTACAGTCATTTCTAAGGCTTAGTCCGCATTTGTGCTGGATCGTTCTATCATTGATAATGTAATTGTTGCTTTTGAAATGATTCACTTTATGAAAAGGAAGTGTAAGAGGAAGATAGGGGAAGTCGCTTTAAAAATTGACATTTCTAAGGCTTATGATAGTATAAAATGGTCTTACCTAAAAGCTGTAATGTCTAGAATGGGTTTTTGTGCTCAATGGGTAGAGTGGATTATGATGTGTGTGAGTTCAGGTTCTTACTCTGTGGCAGTAAATGGGGAGGAAATAGGTATGATCAAGCCTAGTAGGGAGCTAAGACAAGGGGATCCATTATCTTTCTACTTGTTTATTTTATGTGTTGAAGGGTTGTCTGCGTTGTTGAAGCAAGTAGAGGGGAGGGGCGAGTTGATGGGTTGTAAAGTTAGTAGGCATGCTCTAAGTGTGAGTCATCTCTTATTTGCAGACGATAATTTCTTTTTCCTTAAAGCAACTAGGTTTGATTATGCTTGTTTGCATGGAATTTTGAAAAATATGAGCATGATTCAGATTAATCCATTCATTTTCAAAAATCAGGTATCTTCATTAGATCCAATGTGAATTTGAATACCATGAAGAAAATTTTTGATTTCTTGAAAGTTGATACTTCACTAAATACAAGTAAATATTTGGGGTTGCCATCACTTATAGAGAGAAATAAGAGGCCGGTCTTTGCTTTCTTAAGGGACCGTTTGTGGAGGAGGTTAAATGAGTGGCAAAGCAAATTGCTTTCTTAAGCGGGCAAGGAGATTTTGATTAACTCAGTAGCTCAGGCAATTCCTAGTTACTGTATGAGTGCCTTTTTTATTCCTACCTCTTTGTGCGATGAGTTACAACGGATGATGAATTCTTTTTGGTGAGGTTCAAAGCCAAACGATGATGCTAGATTGAACTGCAGGGGTTGGGATTTTGTGTAGGAGGAAAATGGATGGAGGTATTGGGTTTAGAGATTTAAAGGCTTTCAATTTGGCATTGTTAGGGCAGCAAGCCTGAAATATAATTGCTCATCTAAATGCTCTAGCAAGTGTGATTCTCAAAGCAAGATATTTTCCAAATAGGGATTTATTTACAGCTCAACTAGGGTTCAATCCTAGTTTTGTATGGAAAGGAATTTGGTAAACAAAGTCCATGGTTACTTCAGACTGTTCATGGCATATTGGAAATGGATCTTCTATTAAGATGTGGGATGATGCTTGGGTTAAAGGGAATTCAAATTTTCGTTTATCATCTCTAATGGTGGAGGGGTTAGAAGACTTGTGGGTTAGTGACTTATGGATACCTGGAACTTATGAATGGAATGTGGAGCTCTTGCACAATTGCTTTTTGCCATGTTATGTAGATGTTATTCTATCATTGCCTTCGGGTTTAGGTGGTGTGGAGGATACTATAATTTGGCATTATGATAAAAGAGGGGTCTATTAAGTGCGTTCTGGTTATAGGTGGATTATGGATTTGAGAAATGAGGGAGTTCAGATGGATCGCTCAGTTAATTGGGTTCAGGTTTGGAAGTTAGTTGTTCCACCATGGGTAAGGGTGTTTATCTAGCGGTTGTGTAGTAATCTATTACCAACTAGGGGCCGTTTATTCCTTCGTGGTGTGCCGGTGGTGAATATGTGTGCCTTATATGGATAGTTTGGTGAACATTTATTTCATCTATTCATGGACTGTCCTTTTGTTGTGCAATGTTGGGATGTAGCGAATGTGGAGTTGGTGAATCCAAATGTCCAGCATTTTAACATGTGGTTTTCTTCTCTGTTTAACAGCTTTTTTGCAGAGAACTTGGAGAAGGTATGCATGGTGTTATGGGGTATCTGGCGGTAACGTAATAATTGGCTATGGTGTCAACATTATTGGAGTTCAAGCCACGTGGTGTCGTCTTGCATGGAGCTGCATGGGGACTGGCAAGAGGCTTATCAGAGGAAAGCTATAAACGTTAACGGTATTGGGCAAGTTTCATGTGCTCAGTTGTAATGGTTTCTGCCTCCAGTGGGTACTTTGAAGTGTAATTGTGATGTGGCTTTATTTGCTGAGGATAATTTAATTGGTTGTAGCATTGTCTTGCGGGATTACAAAGGGCAAGTCTTGGGTGGGTTCACTAAAACAATAGTGGGTTATGTTGAGGCACATGTGGCTAAGGTCATATGTTTGAAGGAAGCATTGTCGTGGATTAAGCTTTAGCAACATCAAGATGTGATTTTCAAATTGGATGCTAAGTCAGTAGTTGATGCTTTTCATAATTCTCAAATTGACAATTCTGAGTTCGACTCCATTATTTCTATTTGTAAAGATATAACAGATTTTATTATGAATTCATCTGTATCTTTTGTTAAGAGGTAAGTCAATGAGGTAGCCAATGCTTTAGCAAAGACTTCTCATTCTTATGCTAGCCCTAATGTGTGAGATGAGTTCCCAGTATTTGTAAGGACTCTGTTACATGATGATGTATTAGGTGTTTCTTAATAAAGTTATATGTTTTCTCTAAAAAAAAAATAATATATCCAATTATATTTTTTTTTCTTATAATTAAATTATTTAAATATGTTATATCATAACACTAAAATTTTTATTGTGACTTGGCAAAAAGAAAAAATTATTGTTGCATTTTATATTTGTTATAATAATTAAAAAATAAATTAAAGTGAAATTAAAATTTTATTTTATTAATAAAATTTTATTTTAATATAATTCAACTGCTGCACAATGAGCGGAGAACAACTCATCATATAACTATTCCCACTGGAGATGTTCTCATAATAGGTAACAGCTTGTTTGGGAGCAGTGGAAAGTGTGGGGGATGAGAGAGAGAGAAGTGAAAGGTCACTGGGAAGTGAGCTTTCCCTTGCTAGGAAGCAATGGAAAGGTAAACTGAATGAACTTTAAACAAGAAAATAATCTCCTGGATCCATAAAATTATTTTCCTCTATTGATTTTAAAATATGTGTCATTGCATTTCAACAAAAAAAAAAAAAAAAATCTGTGATTTAAAATTTTGACAGATATATTAAAAAAATTATTAAATTATTATAATTTTAAAGTAAACAAATTAAAATATATATATATATATATATATATATATATTATTTTGGTGTGAAAAAATAAAAATAATTAATACAAATATTTAATGGAGAAATAAAAAGAAAATAATATTAAAAATAAATAATAAACATCTTCTTTAAATTCTAGAATATATTTTAAAAAAATTTTAAAATTACAACTATTTTGAAATGGATGAAATATTATTTTTTAATGTATTACTATTTTATTCAATATTTTGTCTTTTCTATTCAAAGATAGGAAATGACATTTTAGCATGTACATATTTTCTTTTTTTTATACATATTTTCTTCATCTCTTCATTCTCCAAATGTTCACATGCTCCATATATATATTCACATGCTCCCAAACAAGATAGGATAGGGAAAATTTCTATCTTGCTTGTATTATTTCCTCTATTTTCATTCCTTTTTTTTTTTTAATTCTTTTTCCACCTCACTTTTTTTTTTTTTTTTTTTTCAAACAAAGGATAAGATCAAAATCTCATCCTGATCTAATTTATAAAAAGGAAAAATAATTGTAAGATGTCATTGGCCTCATCTATTTGCTCTCTCTGGAATCTTCAATTCCTCCTCCTTTTTATTCTTAATTCTTTTAATTTTAATTTACTTTCCTTTCCACTAGTAAATTGATATAATAAAATATGGATTTGCCTCTCTTTTTCTTTTTTTTTTTTTTTTCCTTAAGTAACTTTTATGCTTTTCAAATATTACATTGCTGTTTATCGCCTATGAATCAAATGTTCTTTTATATTAGCTTAACGATTAAAACAAATCCAAATATGTATGTTTATTGGCCCAGCTGTTTCTTTTTTTTCCTTTTTCTTTAAATTTTATTTCTTAAATTACTGCCGATTGATTTTTTTATCGGTAATGGTTTCAATATCTTTTGTTAAATTTGATATGAATAGTCTTATCATTACTATTGTTACTACATCCACCACCCACTCTACTCATTCGTCATCTACTTATGCATTCTCTCATATACTTCTGCTCGATCTCGTTTTTCTTGCTTTCGTCGTCGCCTTTCCATCTCTATTTTTATCATATGTTTATGGGTGAGTTTGTACTTACTGCGGTTAGAGTGATACTTTTAATTTTATTAATTTTGTGTTAAATTGTATTTTATTTTTTATGTTATTTTGTCTTCCATTGTTGGAAGTTTTGTTATGTCTTCCTTTGTTGGAAGTTATTTTTTTTATGAGTATGATAGTATATCTATGCACTGTTGCGTTTCAGATTCTCATAAAAAGGATAGTGATTTGTCATATTATTCAACTATTATAGTCACAGTTTTTCAAAATCAACTATATATCAGTTTGATATGCGAATCAATTTGTTCTTGTTTAGGACAATTGATTTTATGTCAGGTCCTTATTGAAATTTATATCTAATCATTGACGATTAATGAAATTTAAATTTATTTTAAAAAAATTTATAATTAAACCAATCTTTTAAAATATAATATTTTACTTTATTTAGAGATTTAATTTTAATTATACTATATATAAAATCAAAATTAATCAAGAGATTCCAATTTCAAATCCCATCAATATAAGTATATTGATAATTTGTATGATTGATACTTTGCTTATCAATCGTATTTAGACATTGTCTATTTGTATGAGGTTGATTGATTCGTTAAAAAATTGATGTAAATATTAATTGAAAATTTTAAATTAAAAATCAACTTATTATATATATTATTTTTTTTTCTAATCATTAATCACTAAATTCAATTTTAACTTTCTTTCAATTTCTTCTCAATTGTACAAAAATAATTGATATAATTTTGAAGATAAGGTAAAATAATCTATTTTGAAAAGTTGGATATAACTATAACTTTTTGAAAACATTTAGATTTATTTTTGTGATTAAATCTTTTTTTTAATTAAAATAATAAAAAGGAAAAAAGCTAACAATTTAGTGGCAGCCAAATAATTAATAAATAAATTGAAAGACAAATGTAATAAGCGTTCATATGCGAGGGAACTTTAGGGATAATTCCATTATTAATAGATTAATATTTAGACTCTGGTTGTTTTGCAGAAATTTTTTTTTCGTATTTTTTGATATTTGAAATACTTTAAAAAATTAAGTTATTTTTTGAATTTTGACAAATTTATTATAATAAAAGGAATATATATTACACACTTATTAATTCACCTATCACTTATAATCACTATCAGTCACCGATGATTACCATAATTTACTAATTTTATTTATTTTTTCTCACATTTAATAATAAAATTTAAAAAGTATGAAATTTTTATATTTTTAAACATATTTATAGTCTTATAAGTTGAAATTTTTAATATTTTTTAATTAACTTTTAATATTGTAACCAACAATAAAAAAAAATAGTTTTCTAAAAAATATTGTTTTAGAAAATGCTCCACGGAAAATATTTTCCAGAGACAAAGTTGTTTTCTGTTAAATAAACAAAACCTAAATATGATATTTTTCCAAAATCATATTTAAGTCTATAAAAAGGATATAATAAATAACTAGTACCCATTTAATCCAAATAGATTCCTTATAACTTTTAAACTAAAAATTTTTATTAGCAATATCAATAATGAACAAACTCTAAATTAATCTATTTCTATGAGAAAAATCTTTTAGGCCCTCTTTGGGAGTTGAAATAAGAAAGAAAAGGAAAGGAAAAGTGAGTGAAATTCGGCCTGTGCATACAGTCGGTTTAGTTTAAAATCTAACTGAACTGAAATAATTGAAATTATATTTTTATCAAACCAAACCGAACCAAATTAGAGTAAAAAATTGAATCGAACTGAAAAAGTTTGGTTCGGTTGGTCGGTTTGGACTATTTTTTTTTTTTGCTATTTCTCCTTTTTTATAATTTTTGAGATAAAATTCAAGTAAATTTTAATATATGTATATTGTCACGACCCGACTCTTAGGCACGTGACCGGCACTAGGGAACGAGTAAGCTTAAGGCTTCCAGAACCCGTAGTCAGCCTGACATATCTTACTATCAAAGAATATTTCATATTATCAAATATTACGTCATATATATTCATAACTCAGGGCTATGGGCCCACCTGCTAACAGAACCTGTGACAATACATAATATAACAATCATCATAACTTATCAGGTTCCTGTTCAGTAGACTATCTCATGAGTCAGCAAATCATCTTATCTCATAATGCTGACATCACACATAATTATACAATAATTTAAAATACAAACAAAGTTTACTGTAATTGCGGATATTTTAGAATTATTACACACATCACATATGTACAAAATCCACTGCCGGAGGAGAAGGCAGGGAAACTCAACAATAACAGCTCATCCTGCAACCTGAAAAAAAAGTAGTGAGACAAGAATGAGCGCCTCAGCTCAGTGAGTGATACCAACCAATATACCAACCTGGTGTCCTAATGCCATTCTATCAATAATGCTCATGCACGTGTCACATAGACAAATAGTCATATAATCTCATACAAAGGATGGGAATCAGTCCACAGGATCACACTATCATCAAATACGGGGAGCCGACCCCCACTCTGGCTCTCTGTGACCTACTGAAAATGCTTATAA
>CATKHJ010626232.1:0-20071 GCA_949750685.1 Vernicia montana
GTAAAGCTCCAGCTAGCTTCCACCATTCATGGCTTAATTAGTGTTGATATTTTCCTATAAATAGATTGTAATTCTTTTGTATTAAACACAACACAAGATATATAAAACACTCCTTTCTTCTCTGTTATTCTTGTTCTAACAAGGGATATGCAGTATTTGATTTTAATCAAAAAATTGAATCGAATTAAATTAGTGGTTTGGTTCGATTTTAAAAATAATCGGTTTAGTTTTAATTTTTAATTTTAAAAATTTTGGTTATTTCAGTCCGATTCAATTTTTAGTAAAAAAAACTGAATAAACCGAACCGAACCGATTTTATTAAAATAAATTTATTTTTATATTTAATAAACTTATTTTTTTATTAAAATAATATAATATTTTTATGTATAACTTTTAAAATAATCAATAAATTTTATTTTATTAAAATAATATAATATTTTTATGTATAATTTTTTAATTCTATTTTGAATTAATTATATATCTTTAATATTAAATTGCAAAATATTGAAGTATTGATAGAATAAAATTGAAAAAATAAATTGTCAAAATTAATAATCTTTTCTAATTTTAATTTTTTTTTAATTTTAATTTTTTTCTGTTTTAAAAAATTAGGAGAAAAAAATTTAAAAAACTGAGAAATGAACCGATTTTTTCGATTTAATTCGATTTTACATGTTATTCGATCAGTTTGATTTTTTATAGTGAAAATTTCGATTTATTTTGTTGGTTCGGTTTAGTTCGAAAACTGAACCGACCAATGCTCACCCCTAGTCAGAATAGACTCCAACAATAAAATCAGAATCTTTACAGCCAAATTCAAGTCATTGAATTAGATTAAATCATTTGTCAAAACAAGAAAATGATTGTAGAAATAGTTATTAATTGAATCAAATGTTGTCCTTGTAAAGGTAACCATTATAAATTTTCTCATTTATTTTGAATAATAACAATCTCCTATGAAATAGATTTTTGTAAGATGCAATTGCCCATTTTCTTTTAACTTGCAATTAGTTCTTTTATAGAGAGAATTTGAAGAAGAATGGAAGAGAAAAAGAGAAATTATTTCCTTCATGTATGATTACTAATTAGTTAGGAATATTGCTATAAAAACAGTTGTTTTTTTTTAAGTCAGTGTTTTATTATTTATATTCTCTTAATCTAAACGTGCTTTAAGTGGTGTTATTTTTAGATTGGTAATCATTAATGATACTTCTAGCTCAAACAAGCTGTTTGGTAAAAATTTTACAAACATGTGATATTGACTTATAGATGTCATGAATGATAACCTAAGAGACCTAAGAGAAGTTGGAAAGTGAGGAAATAAAAAAAAAAATAGGCAAAAGAGGGTTTCTATCATCCATTCCTTTTTCTTTCAACATTTTTATAATTAGTTGGAATTGATTTATGGTGTGAAAATGTTCTTGAAGAAAGTGACAGCTCTTCAAGAAACTTCAATCAAAGGTTTTCTTAAATGTCAAATTTCAGTTAGATTTAAATACGCTGCATTATTCCATTTGGATTTATAAATATCCTGATGTTGTTGTTATTATTATTATTATTATTATTTTTTAATTTCACTTATTTAACATTATCGACTGCTTAATTCTAACCCTAAAAAATGAAAGCCAGTTTGCATTTTCTATAACAAATGACTCAATAATATAATTAAATAACTCAAATAATCAATTTTTTTTCATTAAAAAAATCAATTTACATGTTATATCAATAATAAATTATATTTTTATTATTAAAACATAATTAAATACGTAAGCCAGAAACTATCATTTCTATTTATTTTAGTTCATTCCAACTGAATTGTCATGGGTCTCTTATGCATAAAAAAGGGTTATATTAAGTTAATTTAAATAAAATTTTCTGCGGAGGAAGCCAGTTTGTAATTTTTGGATTAATTGGATGGCAATTGGAGAAAATACGAATGATTTAATTTAGGGATTTTATTAATAGCAAATAATAGGCCGTAATTTTTGAATCTATATGAGTTACGGAACTCATTTTATATCGAAAAATATTAATTTTCGAGCCATGCGATATTTTCATCTAGTGAAGTTTGGATGAGCTCATTTTGAATTTCAAAATCAGTCATTTAGGTTATTTTTTTTATCACTTTTAGTTTTGGGCCTAAATTTGAACTTTTTATTTCGGTTCGGTTTGACTTTATTTTATTTCTTTATTTCGAATCTTGAAAATTTACTTTAAAAGGAGTCTGCCTTTTGTGATCACCATCAACGAAAAAATTGTTTCGAACTTCGTAATTTATCATCGAGTAAACAAGTCTTAGCCTGCTATGATCGATATAGAGTAAACAAGACTAAAACATGTCTACGCTTTAAACATCATTGAGTCCACAAGAAAAATAATTTTGGAGTCCACCAAGAATAAAAAACGATTGAAATTTTATTAATAATGAGATATCTTTAAACTATTATATAGTAAACCTATTTATAATAGGCCATAACTTTTGAACCTGGATGAGTTACGAAGCTCATTTTATATCAAAAAAAATTGATTTTCGAGCCCCAGGATATTTTCATCTAGCAAAGTTTGGATGAGCTCATTTTAAATTTCAAAATCAGTCATTTAGGTTATTTTTGGGTCACTTTTGATTTTGGACCTAATTTTAAACTTTCTATTTCAATTCGGTTTGACTTTATTTTATTTCCTTATTTCGGATCTTGAAAATTTACTTTGGAAAGAGTTTGCTTTTTGTGATCACCGTCAACAAAAAAGTTGCTTCCAACTCCGTAATTCATCATCGAGTAGACAAGTCTTAACCTACTCTGATATAGGATAAATAAGGTTAAAATATGTCTACGTCTTAAATATTCTTGAGTTCACAAGGAAAATAATTCTGGAATCTACCAGAAATAAAAAAGATTGAAATTTTATTAATAATAAGATATCTCTAAACTATTACATAGTAAATCTATTTATAATACATCAAATCCTAATTGAAAACTAATAAAATTACTAAATAGAAATCCTAACTATTCTAAAATTACTTTAAAAACAAGAAAGTAAATATAATCTAATTAGAAAATTACAATAAGTATAATTATTAAAATATTTACAAAAATGTTTTAGGAAGATGTGTCAATACAGACTTGAACTTTATAATACAGACTTGCCCAAAATTGTGTCAATAATCTGCAAAAGATTATTAACTACCAGCTGGAAGAAATTTCAGAGCTTAAAATTTTGTGAACATATATGCTTCATAAGTATTTTATGAACAATAGAAATTTATATTTCACAACTTAATCATTTCCTAATTTATACCAAACCAACAAAATTCGAAAAAATGGCAAATCCTCAACCAAATGAAATTCAAGGATATCCTGCTGGCAACATTCGTTACCTATTCAGAAAAAAATTAACAAGCTCTGATGTTATCAATGGATTAGCAATGGTGGGAGGTGGAGCTATATTCCTAAGCAATTATAATGCACAAATGCAGCACTCACTCAAGAAAGGACTTCATATCAGACTTTATACGCCTTACTGTAATCATCAAGTGAGATTAAAACGAGCATATAATAGCAATTACTACAGGTTGAGTCGCAAAGGATGGAAAGATATTGTTCGCAATGATGGATTAGTTGAAGGGTTGGAAATTGATTGTTGGGCAGTAACAGCTGAGCCTAATCATTTGACTCTACTCCTTCAAGTGGTAATTTTCAATATTTATAACCTTTATACTATAGTTGACAGTTTGTTATATTTTAAGTATAATTAGTTTGCTAATTTGATGCTTAATTAACTAGGTTCATGTAGAATATGAAGCTGATGAATATGTAAACAAGAAGGATAGTTAATCATCAAATGGCGAACACAAAGGATGATAGTAACTTGCAAAAGCAGCCAGTCATGATGTTGAAGCACAAATTTTACTTTTTTTTTTTTTTTTTTTTACTGTTTTGTTTAATCTAGTCGTTCCAGTTGGTTAGTTTCTTGAATTTTTCACTTAATCAAAGCTTTATTAAGTGTTCCTCTCTCTAACAATCATTATGTGTTTATCATAACAAATGAAGTCATTATTTGGCATAAGATGAGAGAGATTTTACTGATAGTCAACCATTTCTCTGGCTAAAATAAGAAACAAAAAAGATCATAACTCCAATTTCATCATTTGTCATGTCATACTATGATGAGCATATATATATCCTGCCAATATGGAAAAAGTTATGATGAGGCCATTATAAAAGTGGACATCAGAAATCAATTACGAAGATCGATAATACTATTAAATAAAAAAAAAAAAATTACAATGAGTGAACCCTAACTAAAATGTCATGTCATGCATATCTAGTGCATAAAAAGAAATTTAGATAACATTTTCTGCATAATCAGCTGCAACATTATTATTATGAATTGCTGTCACAAAAAAATAAATCCAAAGCTTAAATTTTGTGAACATAGTTGCTTCACTAGTAACTCATGAAAAATGGCAATTTATATTCACTTGACAATTTAATTACAATTATAAAAAATAAAAAATAAAAAATGGCAGATAATCCTCAACCAAACGAAATTGAAGGATATCCTGCAGGTGAAATTCATTACCTATTCAGAAAAAAATTATCACACAATGATCTTACCAACCAGCTAATATTGGTGGGAGGTGGAAATACATTCTTAAGTAATTTTAATGAACAAATGCAAGATTCATTTAAGCAAGGAATTCAAATTCGGCTTTATACGCCTCATGGTAATCATCATGTGAGATTGAAGCGAGCATCTGCTACTCCTAGGTATGCATTGAGTCATAAGGGTTGGAAACAAGTTGCTGAGCACGATGGTTTGGTCGAAGGAGTTGAAGTTGATTTCTGGGCAGTTACATTTGAGCCAAATCAGTTATGCCTACTTATGCAAGTGGTAGTTAA
This sequence comes from Vernicia montana, assembly GCA_949750685.1. NCBI lineage: Eukaryota > Viridiplantae > Streptophyta > Magnoliopsida > Malpighiales > Euphorbiaceae > Vernicia > Vernicia montana. The sequence continues at coordinate 4,902 of CATKHJ010626232.1, forward strand.
TAATAATTCCATTTTATATTTAATTTATAAATGATATTTAATATTAATTATTAGTTTGCTAATTTGATTATTAATTAATTAACTAGATTCATGCTGAAACTGATGAAGAAGATCATGTATGAAGAAGAGCAAGCTGATGAGGATGATAAATGATTATGGCTGAGTGCATTTACTTTTCTTGCCCTTTATGTAATTTTTTTTCACATAAATGCAATACAATGGAATCGATCATGGTCTATTGTCCAGAGAAATATGCACTTAGCATTAGGCTATGTCTCGAAATTTATAAAAGTAGTTATTAATTAAATTAAAAGTTGTCATTGTAAAAATAAAGATTATAATTAAATGTTAAAGTTCAGTCAGATTTAAATAAGCTGCATTAATTCCATTTGGATTTATTAATATACTGATGTTTTTATTATTATTATTATTTAAACTGTCTGGTTTCTTAATTTCACTTATTTAACGTTATCAACAGCTTAATTCTAACCCTAGCAGTCCAACACAAAATGAAAGCCAGTCAGCATTTTCTGCGACAAATGACTCGGTAAAAGACGAATTTAACAAACAAATAAGCACACCAAGTCGAAGCCTAATTGGTAAGTGCACTCTACATATGTGACATCAACAATGAATTTAGATTCAACTCTCCTTCTCCCAATATTAAAAAAATATATATAAACAAATAAAATTAGACGTGTATTATAACTGAAAAACTGGATAAAACTAATAAACTTTCGTAAGTTTAATTATTAATTTATTTAAATATTAATTAATTTTAGAGTATCAGTTTAGTTATTTAAAAGATATAACAATATTGTAATTAAATAACTCAAATAATCAAATTTTTTCATTAAAAAATCTTTTTTTTTTTTTTGTTGATTTTACATATTATATCAATAATAAAGTACTTTTTTTTTTTTAATATTAATTTTATCGGTAAAATATAATTAAATGGAATATATCATTTATATTTATTTTAGTTCAGGTTGGATTCAGTTTATTTATTTATTTATTTATTTTTCATCAGTGAAGTCCAACTGGATTGTTATGTGTATCTTATGCGTGCATTTAAAAAAAAAAAAAAAAAGAAGGTTATATTTTACATAAAATTTTCTGCATAATCTTCAAGATTATTATGAACTACCAACTGGAAGAAATTTCAGAGCTTAAAAATTTTGTGAACATAAATGCTTCATTAGTATTTTATGAACAATGGAATTTATATTTCACAACTTAATCATTTCAACTACACTTTCCTGATTTATACCAAAAAATGGCAATTCCTCGACCAAATGAAATTCAACGATATCCTGCTGGCAACATTCATTACCTATTCAGAAAAAAATTAACAAAGCTCTCAATGGATTAACAATGGTGGGAGGTGCAGTTACATTTCTAAGCAAGACTAATGCACAAATGATGCACTCACTCGAGCAAGGACTTCATATCAGACTTTATACACCTTACTGTAATCATCAAGTGAGATCGAAGTGAACATATAATAGCCATTTCTACAAGTTGAGTCGCAAAGGATGGAAAGATATTGCTCACAATGATGGACTTGTTGACGGATTGGAAATTGATTGTTGGGCAGTAACAGCTGAGCCAAATCATTTGAGTATTCTTATTCAAGTGGTAATTTTTAATATATATTAGCTTTAAACTAGTTGGCAGTTTGTTTTATTTTAAATATAATTAGTTTGCTAATTTGATGCTTAATTAACTAGCTTCCTGTAGAAACTGAAACTGAATGAAGATGAAAACAAGAAGGATGGTTAATCATCAAATGGCGAACACAAAGGATGATAGTAACTTGAGAAAGCAGCCAGTCATGATGTTGAAGCAAAGAATTTACTTTTCTTGTGTGTGTGTGTGTGTGTGTGTGTGTTTATTGTTTTGTTTAATCTAGTCATTCCAGTTTGTTAGTCTCTTGAATTTTCCACTTAATCAAAGCTTTATTAAGTGTTCCTCTCTCTAACAATGAATGGAAGTCATTATGTGTTTATCATAGTAACGCCCATAAGTAAAAAGACAAAAGTCAAATTAAAGTTTTAAGTTTTTAAATATTATTTGATGTCCTAAACGAGTAAAATTGTAGCTAAATAGGGCTGGAAATCCTAGACATAAAAAATGTCAAAAATAACAAATTCTTAACAATACAGCAAAATAAAATAAAGATTAAAATAAGGAAAGGACCACAAACGACGCCAAAATTAAAATTTTCTACCAAAAGTTACAACCAAAATGAAAAGCTACTATAAATAAAAAAAATTACTAATTTAGAAACCCAAATGAAAAAATTTGACCGGAAAATAACATCAATTATCGCAAAAGGCAATGAGATAAATTCGTTGGCCCATTTACCTTCAGATCAAGTACTTACAGGGCTCAAAATCCTAATTGCCCTGAGCTATTATTTTTTTATTTGGACCACTATCTGTTCAAACGGCTGAGAAACTCTTTTACAAGCGTCTCCACGTCACTTAACAAATCAAGTCTTATTTGGCATAAGATGAGAGAGATTTTACTGGTAGTCAAGTTTCAGCCATTTCTCTGGCTATAATAAGCAACAAAAAAGATTATAACTCAAATTTCATGATGAAAGTTCATTTTCATCATTTGTCATTGTAGTATTATGATGAACATATAAAAATCCTGCTAATATCCTGATGTTTGGTTTCTTAATTTCATTCGTCGAAAATTCTCAGCTAGTCAAATCTAAATGAAATCCAGTTAGATTTAACAAGCAAACAAATAGAATAAGCACAATAACAAGATAAGCTCTAATTGTGTGGAGAAAAAAAAACATTCTGAATAGATAAAAGTGAAAGGAGTTTACAAGAAGAAAACACAATTAATTCAACTAGCCTAATGCTTGCCATGGATATATTCAAGTAGTTACATTTTGTCTTCTGAACTTTACAATCTAACATAAATTTCTTGGTGGTTGACGTGCTACGAATATTGATAGCATTAGTTACACTAGATTCTAGCTTAGTGGCATGATAAATATAGCCTTACAATGATAGATTAGTATTTACCAAAACCAATAGAAATTGCAAAAACCTATAAACAAAGATTTGGTGGGAAATAAAGATCAGAAAGTGTATGTAAACGAAGAAAGAGGGTTATGATTAGATATCAGGTACAACCTCAAGAAGGAAATGACAAAGTCCGGAGGGAACTTCATTTGAGAACTGTTTATGTTAGCAACTGCTTTCAATGAACTAGAACCCGTCAACTAATCTTCAGAACAAAGTTTCGAGCAGTTTTGGAGAAGACAAAGCTGCCACAGATTTGAACTGCAATGAGAACATCAGTCAGATTAGGAAACTGAAGGAAGTCACACCAAAACAATGTGCATTCACCATGGAACCTGATACATTTTTATACATCAAAAGCACAACATTTGAAGCTGAGTAATGAAGGCAAAAAGATCGGAAATGCAAATAAAAGCAATCACTTCAGCAGTATTCCGTTGATAGTTGATACCTTTTGCTGCCTATACTTCATGCGTATAGAATTTAGAGGACAACCATTGGTATTCAATCGTAGGTCTTGTAATGCAAGAACTGTGGTTTTAATATCTGATGCCTTGTAAGAAGTGTAGTGTTCTAGAGTTGGATTCTGATAAAAACATAACTAGAATTATGGCTCTGAATGCAGAGAGTCTAAAACTATGTAGAGAGACAGATAATAGGGAAGGAGAACGCATACCCAAGGGTGGATCGTTTGATCTAGTGTCCATCTAGCAAGAAACACAGCTGATGCAGCAATGACTGAGGGAAGGAAATTCAAAAAGCTGTAGTCTATCAATGTCAGTTCTGCTAAATAATCAGCCAAGTACTCCAGTTCATAACTTGGGCTCTGCAAATTTGCAATTACAAATGAAAATGAAATATTTTTTCTGAATTAAAAAGGCTTGGGTATGTCATGAAGTAAATCAACCACATTACCTTGTAAGAAGCTTGTGCCGCACGTAGAAATCTCCTGAAAACCAACAATTTATAAAAGACATACCTATAAATATTTGAAGGACTTCTGAATCTTTAATCAAATAGTTGTGAAACATTAGATAAGCCATTACCTTAGAAAAGTTTTTGCAGTGGGAGCAAATATTTGAAAGCCAAAATATTTCAACACTACACTCTCCATCTTTAACACCTGCAAGTTTGTTGTAGTCAGGAATGTAACCACAAATATACCAACAAGGAGGAAAACAAATGAAAATGACTACTATTATACAGCAAATTTTGCATTATTTTTAGTAATTTTACCAAAGAAAAAAAAAAAAGAACTGCTATCCCTATTGTTTTTGCTTTTTCCCCTTGATGTTTCGTCATTTTCTTATGAGTGGCTCATTAAATATCAAGTAATATAGCATATCCGGTTGTCCACAATCCCAAGAGTCATGTTCAATACCTTCAGACTAGCAATAGTTTCCTAAATTATAGTTATAGATGAGACAACAATTCGCATGAGAAAAAAGAATACAGTGGAATGATCATTAATATCAATTTATCTTTACCAGCACTGCCAGTGATGCAAGAAAATAAAGCATTGATGAGTCATTGGTTTGAAGCAGTAAAAGATATAAAACTGAAAGGAAGATAACTTTTTATTTCAATAAGTATCCATTCTAGCTAGCCAGGAACCTATAACATACCTCCCCCTTTGTGTATGTGTTGTCAGTAATGAAGCAAAATTCTTCCACACGTGGCGCACAAATTTCTTCATATTTGCTTCAAGAAATAGAGGAAAACTAATTTAATATCATATGAAACAAGAAAAAGAACCTAATTAACTAAGTGCCAAGAAAGCCATTTGAGCAAAGGTTTGCGCAAAACCAATGTATAACCTTGTCATTTTTAGTGTACATGGCTGCAAAAAACACAATTTGTTCTACTGTTTGGTGTTTTTTTTTTTTTTTTTTTTAATTTGAACTTTTTAGAACTCTGTCCAGTAGAATCTTTCCTTGCATTTGGATTCATCAATTTCATGTAAATCTTAGAAGCAATTCATCAAGGACAATCATGATATCTACAATTTTGTTAAGGATCCCTCTGTGATCCGTGATCTGAGAAAGCAAGCAACCATTGATGAAGAAGCTAATCTTTAAATAAAATGTAATTGGCAGTATATCAGTCAACTTGGATTAAGATGGAACTTTTTGTGCTTGAATTAGTAGGTGTACCATCAATAATGAAGTAAATGCTACCGTTGACATGAGAACTTACGAGGCAATCAGCATGCAAGTAATACCAAGTAGTTGAAGTCTGTGTCTTTCAATGTAATTTTGAGAGAGAAACCAATCTATGAGATACACTGTGAGGTAAAGTGTATCTGCCACCAACTTATATTCCTCAGATACCTGAAAAACAAGATTGAATTATTTCTTTTGAAATTCAGATTTCATGTGGAAACCGAGAGAGTTCAATCATATGTTATAATAGCCATTGAAAATGCTATAATGTGCACCAAAAAACTGTTTCAAGATGTTAATTTGATATCCTAGTGCGACAGAGTGATCAGCAGGAACTTATTTCTAGATTGTGAATAACCTGATAATGCACTTTGAGTTATAAATACAGTTCAAAGAAAAAAATAAAAACAGCTACGATGCAAACAGTGTAAATGCAAGCAAAGGCAGCATAAACAAGTTTCTTTTTAGAAGAGTTGTTGTACTCTACAATTATATATGCCAGAACAAAACAAAATCAATTGAACATCCAAAGTAAAATTCTTCAAGAGCAATCAGTATAGACCAAGTGAAGCGAAACTGACAATAAAACAGTCAACACAAAGTAGTTGTGTGCTAACCAAGAGTCAAAAAATCAAGTCTTGAACTGTTACAAGAAAGACAAAAATTAAATTATGGCTTCAAATGAATGTATTGCACAAAGTAGAACTTGCTAAAATTTTGTTTAAGTCAATATCTTATGATGAGAACCTCCTTATTTTTCATTGACATGTAAGGTGAATACCTCTGATATATAGGACATCTAAAGAAATGAGTTGAAAGTCTGAGACAACACACTGCCATTCTAAACAATAACCCTGGTTTAGAAACAATTGTTGAACAATCTAAAAGATCACCAAAAATGTGGCACTAATCTTGCAAACCTATGTGAATCTTTATAATGGTTAAATGACCAAATTTGAGAGAAGAATATCATTTGACAAGTTCTGTGAAATACAGCAGACTTCTATAATTCCTAAAATTCAAGGATCTGCTAGGATGAACTAAAGGTTGTGGCAAGGCATACAAAAAGTAAACACACAATAAATGCCCCAAGGTTAAAACCTTCCTAGGGCTCTATTTAAGTGCACGAGTTAGAGATTTGTGGGTGGCCACTCCATGCAAAAGTGCTGAATGGTTATAACTATCTTTTGAGGGACAATGGCTTCTTTTCTAAAGCCCCTAGTTCCATAAGGAGGAAGCCAAAAGGACAGGACAAATGTTTTACTATAAAAGCCTAGGCAAAAGAGGAAAAAAAATGAGAAAGACTTGGACACTACAGTGAGAGCTCCTAACTAACGAAAGCACAAGAAAACCAATGAACACGAGGGGAAAGTATCAGAAATTCAGAATTAAAAAAAACAACCAATAGTCTGATATACAGTTGAAGGATGAGGATATGTGTGCAAGGTGCCTAGATTCAACTGGTAAAATCTATCAGAGCCATAGCAAAAATCTGAAACCCATGCCCAACTTTACTGGGGAAATAGATGTTCAAGGAAAGAGGAGGGTTACACCAGTTTGTCTACGCGCCATTAGGCCCAAATAAAAGATCAAGGAACCATGATCAAGAATTGAGCAGCTTTGCACTAGACTACAACAGTGAACTAACAAACTGCTAATTAAGAAAATAATTCAACTTTTCTCGATGAATTTCAATCAATAAGAAGAAAGCTCAAAAATCATGAGACTGTATTTCATGCTTGAATTAAGAATTAAAGTTAAGCATAGTGTTTGTTGGGAATGTTTTCCACAGTACATGAAATAAAATCAGCCAAGACCAAAATCAAAGGAGATATATATTAATGCATTTTGTACTGACTTAAAGAAAGACAGAATTCTCTATAAGTTATATATGTCAACCATAATCATGTGAAGGCATTATCTTCTTATATAATTATCGCTTAGAAGATCTCTGATTATTTTCTTTCAACAGAAAATTTTGTGTTGTCAACTAAATCATCCAATAGCAATCGAGTATTAATCCACCGAGTATGACAGCATGGAAGAACAACAGTAAATTCTAGTAAGGAAACAAGACCAACCTCCACAAGCCAATCAACCAGAATCCCTCGCATGCTTTGAGTAATGTCTCGCTGCATTGTGTCCATGTAAGTAGGATGTGGCCTTCGGACAAGCTGTATAAATGAAGTAGTAAACAAGAAGCAAATTTCAGTATCTTGCAAAACAAAGAAGAGAAAGATGATGAAATTTTCATCTTTCCTTTTCCTGATGAGTAGTAGCAAAATGATGCCAAGCTGCAATTTTAGAGCATTCTTGCACAGAGAAGGGTGTTCTTTTGATTCCAATATAAAATAATTATATCAGAAAAATGAAAGGGAGATGAAGAATAGACAGATTTTTTCTGCAGAGGAAGTAGCAAACATGGCACAAACCTCAGCAACACGTAAATTGCTGTAGATGTCAGCAGCATAGAGGCTGCAGAGTTGAGGATCCTTATGATCACAATCAATATCTGTAAAGTCTGGATCACTTGATGTTGTTCCACAGTCAATGAGGCTTTGTTTCTCCACTACAGACATTTAACAAAGAAATGTCACTACTTGCTGCATGCTACTACACACAAAAGAAGAAAAATATGGAAAACATTATTTTCAACAAGTAGTTCCTTCCCCTGATATTGTGGCCACAACATTACCTTTCATCCACCTGTGTGGTAGATTGGTATGTCTACATTATGTTGAAATTGAAGAAACCTTAACCCAAAATGCAATTGACCTCTTCAGTTCATCAACACATGCTATAGCCAAAGGACTGGGTTGCAAGCAACATCATTACATATTCTTAAGAAGGTAAGCCTAAAAGTTCCCCATACCATTTTGTTATACAGCTCTGCACTCCAGCTTTGGGGTACAGCTTTCATGAAGATTGCTAGGTTGACATAATGGCAGACACTATGTTTTGAAATTTAAGTTCTAAGGAGTTAAAAGGTCCAAACTTTACTAATTGGCATATGAGGTATTGAGGTTCACCATAGAATTCTGGTTCTTGCTCTTAGCCTAATTTTGTTGTCATATTTTTTCTAGATGCTTAAATTATTCTCCCCAACAAAATGCTCTTACTTTGAGAGCTTGAAATTTCCACAAGAAATATATAATGAAATTTAAGCCATAACTACCATTCTATGTGCCTAAGAAGTGTGCACTTAATTGATGACGGTATTAGGCAATCCCTTATCGAATGAAGGAGGAAACAAGCAAAATTTGATTTCAAAACTACCTCAGTTAAGTCCTTAGAAAACTCCATCTTGTCCTACATAACAGCTATTTCACTACTATCATAAATTTCACTTCATTGAAATCTCATTAATATAAGTAGGTGTAAAGGAAACAAACAAAGCACCTAAATTATGGTAAATATCTTGATGAACGTGTTGACACATCTTGAAACAGGATCATGATCCTCACACCAAAATACTCTTCTTTTACCTTTTTTTGCGTTCTACCTAAGTTTGTAGTGTAGGTAGCTATTCATGAAGGTATAAAATTTGAAGAGAAGCAAACCTTTCTTTGGAGGACTGCAGGTTTGCGATGGCATTCTGGAGATTAGTTTTGGAACCCAATGGTTATCAAACAACCTTGTACTACTTAACTCTGAATGCACATCTTTCTCCAAAGTAGTTGAACACGTAACTTCTAATTTAGGTTCCATTTTTTTGGCTTCCTGAACAATTTTTGTCTTTGAGGGAGCTTGAAGGTGTGGGAGTTCTGCAGCAAGTGAAGGAGCCACTTTGGAAACATTGAGCTGACCCTTTTTAACCTGCTTTCCATTCTTAGCCTGGCAATCAGCAATATTAAAGGAGAAAAGTTCAGATTCTTGAATTGAGAGCATGGAAAGGCATTTTATGATAGAAGAACAAAAATAATGAGAAATCTTGTAGTAATTTGAAATTTTTCATAGGGAAATGAAGGTCAAGGTCATATTTGTCAATCTTGTATATTACATTATAATAGCAGAGAGTACTTCAAGAATTCATTTTCATTTTTTTGCTCAACTTTTTCAGAATATATAACAATGATAGGTACATCTGTTGACCTTCAAAATTTGAAATGAAATTTAAGCTGGCAAATCAGTAATATAAGAAGCTTATAAATGAACTTTATTTCTTTACAGCATTCACAACTGAAACTACAACACCAAAACAGAAATCATCAATGCAAAAGAAGCACACCACATCAACCTGAATTCTAGTTGCATTGAAGCAACTCCTATATGAATTCTCACAGCAAACATTTGTGACATCCCGAAGCACTGCTCTCCTCTTAGGCTGAATACCTGCATTTTCAGGTGCACTGGTGTTATTCTCATCCAAGGCTGCTCTTTTTGAATTTTCTCGTAAAATTCGCTTCTGGCCTTGTTGTGTGGTTGCCTTCAAGGGTGGCATCTTGCTAGATGCACACAAAGCAGCTGCTCGTGCACGTGTTATTCGACCATTAGGCTCTCCAACATTAGTAGGAAGCACATTTTCTTTCTTCATATTTACAAGCCTTGGACTAGAACAATATAAAGCATTACACTCAAATTAGGAGAGCAACCTGCAATAACATGCTTAAATCAGTGCAAGCACTAAGAATATTACAATCTATGAAAATCTATGTACTTATACACACACAATAACATTATGAGCCAGAGCAACAACAGTGAACTTTTGAAGAGATTAGGTCGTGGGTTTCTAATGAAATACCAAATAATAACTTCATATACTTTTGTAATGAGAATATCTATCAAATTATTTAAAAAAAAAATAAAAAGAATATATATCCAATTATGTTACTAGCAGGAAATTTTTATGTCAAGCTAATACTATCACAGAGCAGTACCATCTTATGTGAACATTGACGTTAAGTATGAAGCATAGAGCTGCTTAAGGAAGAATTCACTGTTAAATACATTTTTTGTTCATTTTGTCTTTTGAACTAAGAACTCAATCATGCACAAAAAGATCATCAAATGACTGGATCTTCACAGATCAACTCAAAATGAGATTCCCATTTTCAAGGAGAAATCTTCTGTGAAAAGATCTTCGAATCACTCCAATGTCAAGGGTATGTCTCTATAATTCATTTTGAAAATTCCCTTTGTACCCAAAAGTTCTTTCTTCTTGAGAAAACTTTCCCTTTTGAAATAAGCAATGCCCACATCCAAAAAAAAAATTTGAGAATGTAAGCACCAAGATTCAGAATCAGAAAAACTCACTTGCAAGACATAAAAATGGGGAAAAAATCTCGAAATGTCAAAGGTGAAATAAAGAAAAATCAACCCCTTTTCCTTAAAAAGAGAAAATGGATTAAAATTTGAATCCTCAAATTAACAAACAAAATTTGATTCCAAAACTTCAAGATTTCCCAGTTGTAACCTCAAACGCCAAAACAATTTCAAACTTATCTTTCCAAAATTAAATTCTGTCTATTAATTTCCTTTTTCTTTTCTATTTCTGTCTTACTTTTAAACTATCGTTATTTCCAAAAGTAAACGCAGGTTGAAAAAAAAAAAAAAAAAAAAAAAAAGAACTCACAAAAACATTGACTCAGAGGAGTAAATAAAGTGGCAACCCTTCTTGTTTCTTTACTGGGTCCGAATAAACTTTTAAAAAATTTAACAAGAAAAAGCAAAATGCAAATTTCTTTCACATTCCCACATCTTCTCAGTAACCAAACAGAACATTATCTTATCAAAAAATCAATCGTCTTCAAAAACCCATGTCCAAAACTTCCAAATTTTCACAAATTGGAAAGAACCCACTAAACAAAAATCGATCTATAAACGAATAAACCTACAAACATAAAAATCAAAGCACATAAAAACCCACATTATGTGAATATAATATAATGCATATACAGAAAAATGTGTATATATAAATTCAAATTGACCTGAATTAGTCTTCTAAGCTCCACAAAGCAAGGACTGAGAGAGCTTAGAGAAAGAGTGTTGTTTCTTCAAGAAATAGAGAGAGAGAGAAATAGAGAGAGAGAGAGACAGTGAGCGGTACAGTGTAAGGGTTTAAACCAAGGAATAAAAAATAAATAAAAGAAAATTGAGAAATATAATTTTTTAATATTTTAATATTTATTTTTTATAATAATAATAATGAAAGAACGTTGACTGTTAGATTTGACTTAAAAAAGTTCATTAGTGCTAGTGGTGTTAATTTGGTTTTTGAATTAGAGTGATCTGTCATGCTACATCGCGAGATCTGGATCATTACGGAGTTTTGTAAGCTTACATGATTACCCCTACCATTTGCTTGTATTTACCGGGTTGGTCTGACTACTTGACTTATTTGGTAGTTTACAAGCTTTGAGGGTGTTCTACTCATTTTGATTTTCAGATTGGATTTGTTTTACAATGACAAATCCAACCTGAAAATCATATAAACTTACATGTTTCTCGTACTTACGTAAAAGTGGATTCACGTAATTATATCTTCATTTTAATTATATATAAACTTTTATGTGAGTAGAAGGAGCGTGTTTCTATTTTACCTAATAATTTCTCTTATTTTACACTGTATTTGAGAAATTTGTATAAGAAGAAAAGAAAATAAGTTTTATTTTTTATTTTTCTTCCTTATGCTTGAATTGGAGAAAAAGAAAAAGAATGAAAATAAATTTATTTTTTCTTGTTTGAAAAACAAAACACGAAAAGAAATAAAATTGTAATCTTGTACAATTATTATTATACTTTTTATTTAGTACATAGAGCATATGATAAAAAAAATGGCAATATTATAATTATGCACTGAATAGTAAAATTTTCTCCTCAAATTTCACTTTTTCTCTTCATATTAGAGGGAAAATAAAGGAAGGAAAATAGGTTTTATTTTTTTTTCCTCCCTTTATTTTTTCTTCATTTCCAAACAGAGAAAAGTTGAAATTTCTTATTGTTTTTCATCTATATTTTACTTTCTTCCTTATTTTACCTCAATCTAAATATAGGGTTAGGATATGAGTAAATGTATAATATAAATATATGATCATTTCCAAATTTATGTTGCATAATTTCTTTTATTTTTAAGAAAAATAAATAAATTTTTTAAGGGTAAAAAATAATAAATTTTAATTTTATTAAAAAAATTATTAATCTTTGTTAAAATATGTAGAGATTATAAATATCAACCTATAAGAAAAATATAATTGAAATAAAAAAGAAAGATTGAGTTTGAATTTGCAATTGTAACTAATATACATTGAGTTTTAATTTGATACATGTGTTATGTAAAACAATTGATTATCATGTAAAAACTTTCAAGAGCAGTTGTAGATTAAATTTAGATATTTTAAATATAATTCATATAAATGATGATTTTTTATGATTGAACCCCTAATAAATAAGATTTTTCTTTGAAAATTTTGGTAAAATTTTGAGAATAAAAAGTTTATCATATTTCAATATATATCTCTCAAATTACAATACTATTTTAAATGTTAGTGTAAAATAAATTTTTATAAATATCTCAAAAAATTAAAAATTAATATTTAACTAAGCTTTAATTTCCATCTCTTTTTATTCACTTAAATGTGCTTTTAGATTATATTTTATTGTTTGGATAAATTATTATTTAATCTTTCATGTTTGATATAATTAACTAGTTAGTCCATGCTTTTTAAAAAACTAGCTCATTAGTCCTTGTATGTTGATTTTATTATAAAATTTGGTCATTATGTCTAATTTTTTATAATTTTCCTTTAAAAAATTATTTTAAAAAATTACCCAAAATACCCTCTTTCTTTCTTCCTCTTCCCCTCTTTCTCCAAATGAAATTATAACTAATTTTTATGACTAATTTTAACTAATTTGCAAATGAAATTTTTTATATAATAAAATTATAATCAAAATTAATAATTAATCATTTTGTTAAAAATTATAAGCTATTAAGCTGTCAACAAGATCTTGAAAAAATTTCCATGAAAATCCATTCCAAGCTTGGCCACAAGTTCCACTGATTATATACAAAAATTGAGATAAATTAATAAACCACCAAGAAGCATTTAACACCGCCGCCGCACTCACCAATCCCCACCCTAATTCCAGCATCAACAACCAGCTAAACAACGCATGCAAAACCAAAGCTACAGCTGCAATCACCGCCATCACCATAGCTTGTAAGAATTTTGCCGTTGAAAAATTCACTGCGTAAGTGAATAATTGAGGTATCATCCATATAGTGAATATCTCTGGTGCTTTTGATATTGCTACTGTTTGTCCAATTAATTTCAAGATTTGAGCTGCAAATATATATAACAAACTCAAAAATGAAAATGTTGTCTCATTCGCTGCCTAAATCCAGATCCAAGTCCATGCCGATGGTTTTTTTTTTCATATTTAATTAAAATTAAAATAAATAAAAATAGATGAATTATGTATGAATTCTGGTATCATTGGATTTTCATAAGCAACCACCACAACTAGAACCAAAATTTCAATTTCAACAAAAATTTATTACAAAGAAGTGTTGCAGCTGGTAATCAAGAACAACGCCAGCTATTGGAGTATGGGCTTCAGTTGCAAAGATCTTCGAGAGGCTTGGCCCGACGCTGGTTGTGACGATTCGTTGTTGATGTAGCCCAAATCCAAGGCTTGGGTAATGTTCTTCTTCTTCTCCGATTCTCATGTCTGGGTTTGGTTGGACAAATTATTGTTGCTGCTAAGCTATAAGAGAGTGAAGAGAGGGGTGATATGCAAGGCCCTTTTAGTAATTTTAGTATTTAACGGCAAAATCAAAAAAAAATTATACGGAATGACCAAATTTAATTACGGAATCAAAATAAATGAACGAACTAATTAGTTTTTCAAAAAATATATATAAATTAGTTAATTAAATCAAATTTTATAGATTAAATAGTAATTTGCTCTTATTTTTTTTTTAATAAGATTGAGGAACATTTTTTATAATAAGAAATAAAATAAAGTGTGCATGTATATATGCACCACATAAGCCCTCTTTATATATAAATATAAAATCTCTAACCGTTTGAAAATTTGAAAACTCAAAGATAATAAACTTTACTTTTGAAATCCAACGGCAAATTTATTTATACAATTAAGACGTGATCTTGCAGCTTTATTACATGTTAATAATGTTGTTATCCGAAAGATGATCTGGACCCCCACATGATGATGATGGGTGACAACTGATAACACCCTTTCATTATTTTATTTTATAGTACAATAATAGTTAATAACATCTCCTTAATTAATCAATTTAGATTTAAAAAATTAACATAAATTTGAATCGTAACAAATTTTTAAAAGGATGAATTTTTTATTATTATTTTTTTTAATTGATGAATGGGAAGCTTCTCAATCTGCTTTCATGTACGTCCCTCGCTAATTATTTAATTTATATGCAAATTATTTAATGTGAATGAAAAACGATTTTAAACTCCAGCGTTGCTCTAATTAATCAAAAATTAAAAAGTCATTATAATATCTTATCAATAATTTTATGTATAAATATCATTAATTTTCTCCAATATCTCTGTATTATCCAATAAAAAAATATTAAATTAAAATAAAGTACGTAGTGACATAAAAAAAAAATTATTAATTTTAAACCTATGTTTATGAATAAATATAACATAGTCATATGATAATATGAAACATTGTAAAATAATAAATATGTGATCTAAAGTTAGGGATGGAGCTATATATAATTTAATAATTGGTTAATTGAGGCGAGATAAACGAAGGGAAAATTAATTAAAATTTATAAAAATAAGAAATTTGTATTCATTTTATATTTTAACTAGAAAAGAACCCGCGCGATGCCGCGGGTCTTAATATTTTAACTTTAATAAAATATATAACCTGTTTAAAAAATGCATTAATCTTTAATAATATTATAACGTATAATTTAATTTATATTTTCAGCAGACATCTTTAAAAAAGGAGAATATAAATATGATAG
>CATKHJ010626428.1:0-12676 GCA_949750685.1 Vernicia montana
AACCAAAGGAGCTTGATAGAGGAAGCTTGGTGTGGAAATTCTAGAGGCTTCACGCTTGGGGAGCTCAAGGAAAAGGAAAGAATTAAAGTCTTTGGCTTCAAGAGGTATTTTGAATATCACTTGTTCTTTCTTTTCTTATCATATGTGTTTTACAAAATGATTGCTTGAATGTTTATTGGACCCAACCACTAGGTGTTGTGAAATTTTAAAACGTTTAATTTTTCACAAACCTACCTATTCCGCTGCGCTTGAGCCCAATATCCCTTCATAAAGGAGCGATTTTGTGATTTCCCTAATACCCATAAGGGTTAGAGGAAATACTCTCCTTTACTTGTGGATGTTTAAATACTCGCACTTTAAATACTTGCTCTTTATTTTTCCATCTGTCTCATAATTATGCCATACTAATGCATTATAAATTGTCATCAATATCCGTCATCCATGAAATCCTTTTTTAAAATGTCAAATCAATTTTAAATGCCAAATCGAGATTATTCAAAACCAAAAACATAGTCCCTGAGCCCAAACTTGGTTCGAAGATTAGTGATTTTATCCTTGGGTAAATCAATCAAAAGATTAATAAAATTGGAGTCAAATTGGGTTTTTCCTTAATTTTTTCATTTAAAATAAATTAGGGTGGCGACTCCCGAATCCTTTTCGAAAAATCAAAAATCAAGTTTCTGAGGCAATAGCCGCTTCCAATTGTGAGCACCAAAACCCGTTCCTTAACCTCCCTTAAAAATCGCTTAGCCTTTCCTTAAGGCATTTTCCCGAGCGAGGCGAGGGGCATTCGGGCGAGCCCTCACAAAGGAAAAATACAATTTAACTAGAGCTTAATTTTCTTCCCTAACTTGTACATACGTACATACCTAGAATGCTTCATGACTCTAGGGAAGCTGACCTTCTTTCTGACCTCTATTAAGATGCATCCTTCGTGTTCTTGCAATGGTCTTTATAACCTTATTTTTGAGTTCTTGTCCTTCATTGTCTTATTGTGCTCTCCACTGTGTTCTTGTCATCATGTCATTGTCTTCTTTACCATATCATTGAGACAGTCATTGTGACTACTTTGTCATTCGATCATTGAGACTGCTTCATCATCATCTTCATTATTTGGTCATTGTGATCGCTTCATCATATTCTTCTTCATGGTCATTATGACCTTACCATTAAGGCTTCCATTAGGTTTTCCTGGCCTTATAAGTGTAATGGGTTTTTCTTGGCCCATTAGGACTCTATCTCTAATAATTAAGACATTTTCATTAAAGCTCTCTTTATGGTCATT
Organism: Vernicia montana; assembly: GCA_949750685.1. NCBI lineage: Eukaryota > Viridiplantae > Streptophyta > Magnoliopsida > Malpighiales > Euphorbiaceae > Vernicia > Vernicia montana. The sequence continues at coordinate 1,286 of CATKHJ010626428.1, forward strand.
CAGACTTTGGCATTAAGCCTCTCCTCATGATCATTAAGACATTGCCATTAAGGCTCTCTTCATAGTCATTAAAACTTTGCCAATAAGGTTCTTATTCTTAGTCATTAAGACTTTAACATTAAGCCTCTTATTAGGTTTTCTCAACTTAATAGGTGTAATGGGTTTTCCTTGTCTATTACTTCCCATTAAGACTCTCTTCATAGTCATTAAGACTTCGACATAAGCCTCCTATTAGATTTTCCTGACCTAATAGGTGTAATGGGTTTTCCTTGCCCATTTCTACCCATTAGGGCTCTCCTCACAATAATTAAGACCTTGCCATTAAGGCTCTCTTCATTATTCTTGTCTTTTCATCATTCTTCGTTCTTTCATTCATCATCAACTATTGGAGCAGCGCTCTCAAGGCTCATTCTTCATCTTTATCTTTCTTTATTTTTTCTCTTCTTCATTCTTCATTTCCTTCTTTTTTTTATCCTTTTTCTTATTTCTTTCATTCCAGTACTATCTACAAAATAAGTTTTTTAATAAGATGCTAACACTCATTATCATTCAAATGTCTCTCTTCTTTTCTTTTCTTTGTAATTTTTTTTCTTTTTTTTCTCGATATGATTCATATGGCACACAATTTCAACTTCCTATATGAATGCATGTATACATGATTGTATGTATAATTATGTACTTGAAATACATTGCTCTAAATCCAATCAAGTCTAGAAAGTTCTTCATCATATTGCTTTAGGAATCTTTCATCTTTGCAGTTGAAGTAGCATCATCAAGTGAACCTATTCGAGTTCGATCCCTTGGTTGAAGGGTTGCAATCAAATCTTTTTTTTTTTCATTTTTCTTTTTCAATTCTTTTATGGCTCTAATATTTGCCTGAGTCGCCTTTTCAAGTTTTCAATGTGACCAACTTGCTCTAACTTTTGCCTAGGCCGCCTTTTCAGGTTTTCAACCTAGCGAGCGTTTTTCTTTTTCTATTTTTTCCTTTTTTCATTTTCTTTTCTTCTATTACTCTAACTTATACTCAAGCCACCCTTTCGGGTTTTCAGCTTGACTAGTTATTTTTTTTATTTCTTTTCTTCCGCTTTCTTTCTACTTCTTTTGATTTAATTACAAACCTAATCCTAAGTATCTAGTAGAAAATGTTGCTCCCAGGCTGAATACTTTACCGGATACCCGCTTTTTTAGAGAGCTTGTAAGACACTTTTAGACCCCCATGAAATTCTGTAAGCTACTGCTCAACTTATTGCATGCCCTCACCAATCAAAAAAGGCCTCATTATTGAAGCAAATCAAAAGAATCCTTCATATATCTTTCATCTACTACATACCTGACCAAGCCTTCTAACGCTTACCCACCGCTCTTTAAACGAAAACTTAACCAAACAAGAGTCAATGAGCCAGAGTTTCACAATTCAAATTGTTTGACTATGCATTCCATAGATAAAATCTTTCATTCACACAAACATGTTTCTTTCTCATTCTTAGCATGCATCTCATTATTTAATAAAAAAAACAACTGCAACAAGGTCTAGATATTACATTTGTCATTGATTAGCACTTTTAGGTTTTCCAATCAATTATTTTCTCTCACAAATTTTACCTAGGTAACTACTGGGGAATACCTAGCCGGATTTTTCATTCATTGTTTTCTTTTCTTTCTTTCAAAGAGATGTTGTTTGGAAAATTCTTTACCCTCAAAGATTTCAACTACTTTGGGTGATGGACTTTTAGTATCGTTTAGTTTTCCCTAAGCAATAAAGGCATTTTCATTGCAACATCTCTTTTCTTTTTCAATATTATTCTTTTTCATACCTCTCACTATCTCATTAGATGTAATATCATGCCCCCCAATTGCAGTGTAATCAAATTAAACTCAAAGATACAAGCAAAAAACTATCAAGAAAACATATTCATAAAATGAAACAATCTCATCATGTTTTATTGAAAAGCAAGTCAAACAATTATTATTCTTAAAATCAAGTAAAAACATTGACTTGCTTGACTCATATTACTCTTTATGAATTTCCCTAGCATCAATCAAGTCTTGGACCTTGTGTTGTAAGGTGTTGCAGTCATCAGTATTATGACCAGCTCTTTGATGGTAGGTACAATACAAATCAACCCTAAAGTTCTTTGGCAAGGGCTTGGAGTCCAATGGCTGAAGTAATCCATCCTCCTTCAAGTCTTCGAAGATGCTAGATAGTGGCTTACTTAGATAAGTGAATTCCTTTTGCAAACTGGTCTGACTCATCTTCAAAAGGATGAATTCTAGTGGTCCTTACAAAAAGATTCTATGAACCGTTCTCCCTCCACTATTTGTTAGCTCGACTATTCTCATAGTCCAACTTTTCTAACTGTATGCCCATATCAAAGAGGTCCTCAAAATTCTTGAGAGGCATCAAGAATAGCCTATTATATAGGGACTATAGGGTCCTTTTGTCTATCAGTTGGACTTGCTCCTTTTTTGTTGGCCTATTAGCCATCTTGGCAGCCTTTTCCCTCCATCTTATTACATAGTCAGAAAAGGATTTATTCGACTTTTGTCTTGTCGTCTCTAGACCTCTAAGGGTTACCTCTAGCAGCGTGTTGTAGTGATAAGCCACAAAGCTTTTCGACAGTAGGTTCCATTCTTTTTATTTTCTTTTGTCCAAGTCATAATACCACTTCACGGGAGCCCCAACTAAGGATGTGGGAAACAGTTTCAGGATTTGATTCTTAGAAGCTCTAGTGGTACTCATTAGAGTAGCAAACATCTTCAAATGCATGTTAAAGTCACCAATGCCATAGAACTTTGCCATATCTGGCATCTTAAATTGATTAGGTAACTAGTCAGCTCTGTCCTAGGTCAAAGCACTTAAGGCCTCAATCTTGTCAAAGCCTTTCCCTTTCAATAGCTTTTTGATCCTAGTCAACTGATCCTTCACTGCCTTCATCTTCTCATTTTCAGTGAAAGTACCTTTAAGCTTCTTTTGGATATTATCATCCATGTCCATGAATACATCATCCTCATTAGGATTCCTAATCCCTTAATTTCGAGCATTAACTTATTGCTCATTGTTCACCATAGCAACATTAGCAACATTTCCAGCAACATTCACCTGAATCGCTGGATTGACGGGAGGTGGGGCTTGTTTATTGAGAGCCTGAATGATCTATTCTCGGATCATAGCTGTTAAGAAGGTTTCCATAATGCGAGCAATAATGGCTTCCAAGTTTGAAGTGTCATTGATGTTGGCCATTTAAGCTTTAGGATGCTTCAACTTTGGGGTGATTTAGCAGGTCCTCTTTTAACTTATCCTCTAGAGCTTTTAACTTAACAATTCTATCTTGAGGAGCCTAAAGCTGCAAAATGAGTTAGTTAAAAAATTAGGTATGATACATAAGATGCACGCGATGTCATTGACATGCATGGAAAATGCAAGAAATGGCTAATATATATCCTTATTAAATAAAAATGGTTCTTGTTTCCATGCTCGCTGTCGCCATCAATTTTCTGGGCACGCATGTGGATGTGACTCTGCACTGCTTTTTGACCTAAGTCGAGGGAAGACGAAATGGGCCTAGGCCTAAATAGAGAACAAGATTTGCCACCTAGTTTTTAAAAACTAGAAAAATAAGGTGACTTGGATTCCTTACTTATTACCAAACCACCTAAGTCCAAAGATTTTGGGTAAGGAAGTTGGGTACGGGCTTAGAAAAGTGTTAGGCACTCAAGCCCGCCCAACTGTGAGGCTAGCTTCCACTTACTGGTTTTGTTTAATTCTAGATGGGTTGGGATTTATTTGGACTTTTTATTCAAATGACAATTGTATCAATTAATTACAATTGCAATCCAATCAAATAACTTAGCAAGTTAACAAATCAAATCATTAATGCAAATTATGGCAATTAATTTTAAGTCAACTTATTTTCTAATTCATTTTCATGCAATTAGCCATAGAAATCTAAACTTAACAAGTTTATCTAAATCAAATTAATTAGCTTAATTAAAGGAAACCAAATCAAATCAAGTATTATCAATCCTAAATTAACTTAATCTACCAATTTCATGCAAAGCTAACAAAAATGAAAATTTACCAAATTAATTTCAGCCTAATCAATTTTCTATCAATCTTATTTCTTGATTAATTAACTTAATTGACTAAAAAAAGATTAAATCAATAATAAACATGTTAAACAATTCAAGCACATATGAACAAGAAAATTGAATTAAAGGTGTAATTAATCTATGGTTTACATGCAATAAAGCAAGAATTTAAATTTACCAATCGACCTAAATTCATTGATTAAACTTAAAATCTAAACCTAATTACTAAAGGGGAGGGGGGATTGATTTTATTATCATTATTGTCGTGCTACAAGTTACAATCAATATAGAATAAAAATTTAAAAGCTATTAGACAATTAAAACTAATAAGAAACAAAAATTGCGAGAATCAAATATGGACAGAGGTAGCTTTACACGCATGGGGCGCACCATGAGGTATGCGCCCTATGGATGGGGCATCCTAGGGGAAAGGCACCTCATGATGGGGCACAAGCTTGCCACGACCCAACTTTTCAGCCATGAAGGTCCTAAGGCATAGGTAGTCATAAAGGCACCAACAACCTATAGAACCCATAACTACAGACAATCCAATGTAAAACTGGCAGCAGAACAACTGCAACTACAACAATACACCGAAGATCACAACTTGCAAGATCAACAGCACTTCCAACATCAACTTTATCCTTACTACAATAAATCAATTTACAATCTCCCATGTACTTTAACATGGCAAATCTCATATTCAAATTCACATTACAAGTCATACTTGTGATGTTAATATCAAACTTAATATTTACTCTAACAAGAATTAAATTATAAAATTATTATTTACAAACCAAAATTGAACTCTTCTAGACATCCATAGAGCTCTAAAGAGGCATTGTATAATTATTACATATAAAATTCAAATCTAACTTTACTTAGATAAACATCCCTAAGTAAAAAATGAGACTTGAGGTATCAACTTGCTTATTATTGCTTACCTGAAAAAAAATAACAGGAAAGGGTTGAGCAAATGTAAAATCTCAGGCTCATCTAACTCATGAACATTAGCCATGATAACCTAGAAAGGGAATTTGAATGCTATTTGGACTAATAAGGCCAAATTTAAACCTTAAAATGCTTAATTGTGCCTATTTGAATTTTGAGCTAACCTTGTGATATTTATGGTAATTATGTGTGCATATGTATGTTGTGTATATACTTGATATGAATATGTTTGATGGTGTATATACTTGATATGAATATGTTTGATGATTGTGAGGTCTCGCCCGAGCACCGGTCTGATCCGCTAGAGGGGATTGAAATGCTCATTTAAGTTTGGTCTCACGATGGAACCCTCAGGTTCATATTGGTTGATTTTGAAAATTGATTTGGGAGTCGCCACCTTAATTTTATTTTATTTAGGAAAAGTTAAGGAAAAACACAATTGATTGACTCCAATTATATTCCAATAGAAAAAGTGCACTAGCCATCGATTACCAAAGAGGATTCGGGGACTAGGTTTTCTGTTCATTTTTATTAGTTTGGCAAGTTTAATGCTAAATGACTTAAAATGATTTCATGAACAATTATAAATGAATGAACAATTAAATATGCATGAATTAAAGTAAAGCAGTAAAAGAATTAAATAAGGAAAGTGATAGAAATGTTAAATTTATAAATAAACCAAATTACGGTATACTCCCTCTAGCCCTTATGGGTTCTAGGAGAGTCACACATTTCCCAAATTAAATCAATAATGAAAGTAATAAAATAAAGAAATAAATGAAAATATCAAACCTAAACTATGTGAAGAAGATGAAAGAGAAGGAAATGTTTATTTTAATTGGATTTGATGCTTTAGACAAGCATGCCTACGTATCCCTTTGAATGGGAATCAAAATATGCGTAGTTTGCCCTTCTTGCGAAGGGGGTTTGTTTAGTCTGAGCCTTTTATCATGTTCCAAATTGATTAATTAAAAGGTAGTTTGATTAATTAGTTAACCTAATTGATTTACCAAGTTGGATTAATTATTTCAGATTTTAATTAACTAACAACCTAGATAAACTAATTTAATTAACTAACTAAGAAAAATAAAATAAATAAATAAAATGAAAAGAGAAAGGAAAAGAAGCTTACCTTGTGCCTGAGTGGCTTTAGGACGGCGGAGACTTGTCTCGACTGGCGGCGGACTTGCCTCGGACGGCGGGAAACTTTTGACTCGGCAGGTCGACTTGGGAAGTCGCAACTCAATCTCGCTTTGCAAAGCAAGAAATAAAAGAAACTGGGGAGCTCATTCCTTTTGGACCAAGCTTAGGGGGATGGTTCACTTGATGCAAATGCTAGTCAAGCAAGCCAAAGGATGTGTGAGCAAGCTCTGAGTTGTCTTGAATGAGCTGGGGGGGTCTCCTTTATATAGGGAGAAAGCTGAAAATGATTTTGTGCGAATTTCGATGTGGGATTCATGAACAGGAGCCTACGACTGCATACAGCCATGCGATGACCGCATGGCAGTATGCGGTCATGTAATGGTGACCGCATATGACCATGTAGTGACCGTATAGGCCTATGTGGTCATGGCCCTGCTTCAGCCTGTCCGGCCCGTTCTTACTCATTTCATGTCCATTTTAGATGATTCCAAATATGTTGTGCTCCGTATTCAATCCCAAATGATATGAGGATGGTTTAGAGGCCAAATGGGTAGGTCCTGGGTCCCGAGTCTCAGATTCTCAGTTTTTTGGAATTTTGGTAATTTCGGCTTTCGGATGTCTGTTTACTGAGCCTAAGTGCCTCTAGGGTTCAAATGCATACTGGAGGGTGTAAAATTAAAGGTTCACACTGATCAATTCAGGTCTTTCAATGAACTTTTTACTTGTAGGAGGCCTACACTTTCTCCTATACAAAGCTTCATAAGGAGCCATCTTAATGGTATTTTGATAGCTGTTGTTGTAGGCAAATTCAATCAATGGTAAGTTCTTATCCCAATTCCCTCTAAAGTCTAGAATGCACATTCTCAACATGTCTTCTAGAGTCTGAATGGTCCTCTCAGATTGACCATCTATTTGAGGATGGAAAGTCGTGCTGAAATCCAACTGAGTGCCCAAAGATTCTTGTAACTTTTGCCAAAACATTGATGTGAATTGTGTCCCTCTATCTGAAATGATAGAAACTGGAACACCATGAAGCTTGAATATCTCATCAATGTATAGTTGGGCATACAGTGAAGCTATGTATGCGGTCTTTACTGGCAAAAAGTAAGCAAATTTGGTCAAACGATCCACAATCACCTATATGGAATCATAACCACTTGAAGTCCTTAGAAATCCAACTACGAAATCCATGGTAATTCTCTCCTATTTCCATTTCGGCAATGGCAACTATTACAACAATCCATAAGGCTTTTGGTGCTCAAATTTGACTTGTTGACAAGTCAAATATCTAGCTATAAACTTTGTTATATCTATTTTCATGCCACTCCACCAATAGGAACCCTTCCCATGATGGTACATATTCGTCGCACCTGGATGCACATTGTACTTAGCAAAATGAGCCTCTCTCATTATTTCTACCCGTAAGTCATCAACCATAGAAACACACAATCGAGTGCCACATCTCAATACCCCATCTATAATGATAATTCCAAGAGCTTTCTTTGCTTCCACATCATTCTTCAATTTCACTATATGAGGATCTTCGACTTGAGCTGTTTTGATTTGATCAATCAAGAGTGGTTTGACTTGAAAGTAAGCTAAAAGCACCTTAGAACTTGTCATCTCAAACTGAACACCCATGTCATACAAGCTTTTCATTTCTCTTACCAAAGGTCTTCTATGAATTTGTATGTGGGCTAACCTTCCCAATGACTTCCAGTTCAAAGCATCCGTTACCACATTAGCCTTACTCGGATGGTACAAAATGTCACAATCATTGTCCTTAAGTAATTCCATCCATCTTCTTTGCCTGAGGTTCAAGTCTCTCTACTCAAAGATTTACTTTAAGCTCTTGTGATCTGTAAAAATCTCACACTTCTTTCTATAGAGATAGTGTCTCCAAATCATCAAAGCAAACACCATAGCTGCCATTTCCAAATCATGAGTTGGTGTGAACCCTCACTTTAGCACCACCAAAATTATCTCTAAACTCTCCAAGGCCGATCGAAATACTTTTCTATCCAAACTGACACTTTTCCAATTCTGATCGGGCTATCTGTACTAGACAGCATTTTCCCAAAACTGACCGAATTTTCTCAAATCTGACTGCCAAACTATTCGATAATTAATTTTGGATCCACCCACTGACCGGTAATTTTTCAAACTTCAGAATACCACAAAAATTAACTAGAAAATCCAGAAAGCTGAATCGGATAATGTGAAGGCCCGAAAATCGAGCCGCCTCGCGGACATCCACTTTTTTGCAGGCCTCCTGCGCAGTCCGCGAGATCATCTCGTGGTCGCCGCAAGGCGTGGCTTCAGATGCGCCATATGGCTTGCGACCGCCGCGCTCGGTTTGGAGCGTCAATACAGAGCTGACCCGTCGGCCCGAGGAGCTAGTGGAGCCGCCAGCCTCTCTGGCATGTCTGCGAGCTCCTCTAGAAGATGTCCGTCATTTTCTCACCCGGACGCACGCAGTTCTATCGCGCGTCCGAGAACCACTCTGGCAGCTGTACCCCTGTGGGCTGAAATGACCTTTTACCCCTTCTTTAACCTAATTTTTAAGCCTTTTTTTTATCTTTTCACCCCTCATTTTTTCCTATAAATACCCCCCTCCATTCCTCATTTCAATTTACACCTTCAACATTTGTTGATAGCTATCCATTTGCTATCTTCTCTCTCTCTCTAATTAGTTTTCGCACACTCATTCTGAGTAATCACACCAATTAATTAAAAATCCCTTTGATATTTAATTAGTTAGTTTTAAAATAGTTTTCACTAAATTTCATTAATTAATCCTTTTAATTAATTAATCATTTTAATTAATTAAGTAATTAATCCTTTTAAGTTAATCTCCCTTAAGGTTAATTTAATTCAATCCACCATCAAATCCTAGTTTTCCAAAACGGAACTCCGATCCGGTAAAACTATCCACCCACCACAAATTCCAAAAAAAAAGATATAATCTCTTACCCTCACTCAAACCCCAAATCAAATCAATCCAATCTAACTAATCAACCCCTAAACCCTTCCCCCTCACCGTGGAACGAACTCCTTGGGTTTTGATCCCCATCCAATGGGGTACGTAGGCACGCTTGGAATTTAACTTCAAGCCTCAAATCCAAATCCCAATTAATTCCTTTCCCCTTTATTTGTGCTCTCTTGTAAATTTTAATTATTTCAAATTAGTTAATTATTATTAAGGAGTGATGTTGTGGTTCTCCTAGAATCCATAAGAACTTAGAGAGAACACTCTCCTTAGCTTATAAATGCTTTCAATTACTTGCTCTTTATTTTTCCATGCACTCATAATTATGCCATGTTCATAAATTATAATCGTCATTAATATTTGCCATCCATAAAATCAATTTTCAAAGTTGAATTAAACTTAAAAGCCAAATCAAGATTATTTAAAACCAAAAACCTAGTCCTGAGCTCAACTTGGTTCAAAGACTAGTGACTTTATCTTTGGGTAAATTAATCAAAAGTTAATCAATTGGAGTGAAATTAGATTTTTCTTTAATTTTCCCATTTAAATAAATTAAGGTGGCGACTCCCAAATCCTTTTCTAAAAATCAAATCAAATCAATTTTTTGAGGTAATAGTAGCTTCTAATTATGAGCACCGAAAATCGTACCTAAACTCCTTTAAAAATCGATCGCCTTTCCTTAAGGCGCATATTTTCCCGAGCGAGGGGAGGGGTGTTTGGGCGAGGCCTCACAATTGGGTAATTCAGTTCATGCCTTCTTAACTATCTAGAGGCATAAGCTATTACCTTACCATGTTGCATCAAGACACAACCAAGCCCCACCCTCAATGCATCACAATAAACCGCATATCCTCCTTCAAGCGACGATAAAGCCAAAACTCGTGCAGTAGTGAGACAATTCTTAAGCTTTTGGAAGCTTTCTTCACAATCATTAGACCATTGATATTTCACTTGCTTCTGAGTAAGCTTGGTCAAAGGAGCTACTACCTTGGAGAAATCCTGAACAAATCTTCGATACTAACCTGCTAAACCCAAGAAACTCCTAACTTCTGTCACATTAGTAGGTCTAAGCTAATTGAGAATTGCCTCTACCTTTTTTGGGTCCACTTGTAATCCTTCCTTGTCAATTACATGTCTCAAAAAGCACACTCTATCAAGCCAAAACTCACACTTAGAGAGCTTAGCATACAATTGATACTCCCTCAAAGTCTGCAACACAAAGCGAAGGTGCTATTCATGCTCTTCTTGACTCTTTGAATACACCAAAATATCATCAATGAACATAATAACAAACTTGTCCAAGAATGGCTTAAAGACCTGGTTCATCAAATCCATAAAAGCAGTTGGTGCATTCATTAACCCAAATGGAAACACTAATAACTCATAGTGTCTATATCTTGTTTGAAATGTTGTTCTGCTTACATCTTCCTTTTGGATTCTCAACTGGTGGTAGCCCGATCTCCAGTCTATCTTTAAGAAGTGGCTTACACCTTGCAATTGATCAAACAAGTCATCAATCTGAGGAAGTGGATACTTATTCAGAATGGTGACCTTATTGAGCTGCCTATAATTGATATATAATCGCATAAACCAATCCTTCTTCTTAACAAACAGCACCAGTGCACCCCAAGGCGAACTACTAGGTCGAATAAACCCTTTATCCAACATGTCTTGCAACTACATCTTCAATTCTTTCAATTCAGCCGGTGTCATGCAATAAGGTGGTATGGAAATCAGATTAGTCCTTGGTACCACTTCAATATTGAATTCAATCTCCCTCTTTAGTGGAAAACCCGGTAATTCTTTAGGGAACACATCTGAAAATTCACTAACAATAGGAATTTGCTCCACACCCTTCATCTCAACATCAAGATCTCTAACATGTGCCAAATTCCCTTGGCATCCTTTCCTTAGAAGTCTCCTTGCACCAATTGCATAAATCAAGTTATAAGGAGCTTCACTTATTTCCCCTTGATACTCAAACTCCCCACCCGAAGGTGGTCTAAACATAATCTTCTTGTTGAAATAATCAATAAAGGCATAACTCTTAACCAACCAATCCATTCCCAATATCACATCAAATTCTAACATAGGTAACTCTATCAAGTCCACCTCTAACTCTCTCCTAGTTATACTTGCAGTGCAAGAAGGAAACACATTTCACACTTCTATCTCTTCCACTAAGGGAGTAGAAACAACCAAAGGATTCTCAAGCAATT
>CATKHJ010626491.1:0-14501 GCA_949750685.1 Vernicia montana
ATTAATCACTATTAAATTATACTTATACTTAAAAATATATAATATCATATCACTAAAATTTAAAATTATTATAATTATTCAAATGTAAGAAAATGAATTATTTATGTCTTAAAGTAAAAGACGAAAATTTATTTTTAAAAATAAATTATATTATAATTTGAGTTATTAAATATTTTATAATAATTATTTTAAACAGTGAAAATTTTTTTTGGTATGTTAAAAATATTTGAAATAAAAAAAAATTATTAGTAAAATTATATAGTACAATAAACATGTAAAATTTATATTTTGATGGGAGAAAAAAAATGATTAATATAGTTAATTATAATGATTAATATATTTAATATATTGCAAACAAACAAATAAAAAATAATGTAATTTTTATAATTGGTAATCTAGTAGTCCATCTTCATTTTTTCTCCTTAAATAGAACAGGTCCCTTCCATTTTTTCTCCTTAATTATAATTGATCTTTCTTTTTTTCTTCTTAATTATAATTGGTCCCCTTAATTCACAATATTACATGCATATGGATCCAGGATATAATTTACCCTCGGTGACACCCAATAAACGCTACAGCTAATGCAACATGCTTCACGTCCACAAAAGTATACCGTGAGCTAGAAATTTTCTTCCATTGGATAATAGATTCACTGCATTACGAGAGAAAAATAAAAATAAATATAGGGGACAAGACTATTGAATAATCGTAGATTGTTCAATTTCTTGTGATTCTGCCTAGATGTTTATATTATATTCACGTAAAAAATTACATGAATCTTATGACTTCAAAACAACTCGTCCTCAAAGTCAGCTGCAGTTCATTCGGTGAGAAATCTACAAATTCTCTACTGTCTACATTTTAGCTCAGACGCACCAATAACTGTTCTTATCTAAAGTCAAACTAACAATGAACCCATCTCTGATCATATTTTACTGTTATTGGGATAATTTCTCATAGAATTTCTCCCTGAAGGCTGAATTTATATTACACAGCCCCCTACAACAACTAAAGTAAACAACAATGGGAGCAAAAATAGATGATGACTCAAATTTAATAAATGATAGGTTGTTCCCCTTCAAGCTCAGATATAACAATTAATTTATCAGTCATTCCAAGGGTGAGGGGCTCTGACTTGGGATTTGGATTAATAACCTGCAAAAGTAAGGCTTGAATGAGATGTCCAGAAAATATGTGTTGAATCAAATCTAGATGCCAATACCTTTTTATTATCTTTGACATATCCTATAGCAACCTCTCGCCTCAAATATGCCCTTTCAGAAAGCTCAGAGAATGAAGGAGTCTCCCCCTCCTTCATGTAGAGGCTAATATCCTACCAGAGAAACACAAAAAGTAATTTAAGGTAAAATGACTTGGTTAAATAAATTATCAGCAGTAACTGGAGGATCCTCATTTACTGCTGGATAGTCCATGTTCAGTTTAGTTTATATGCTTCGCTATACTATTTTCAATACTGTAGCAAAGACGTGCAGATATTTTAAAGGAATGCCAAGGGTGTTAATTATTCATTAATCCCGGTGGCATATTTGAAAATAAATAAACCATAGTCACGCTTCGTTCTCTTTTATAGTTTAGTAAATTATCTTGGGTTCTTGTCTTCTCCTTGTTTGCTTTCATCCACTTTCATATAGGACAAAATGCCAGTGCCAGATCACCACCAGAAAGGGCAATTCCATCACCAATAAAACCAAGCAACGTAGAACACTCAGTTTTCCTATGAAATGATTACAGCACACAATTCAACTCATTATGAATATAAGAAAAGGTTGCCCTATGTTGCCAGTAACCCTTGCATGGTGAATGTGCCTATGGATGATTAAATCCTTATATCCTTAACCACCTAAGTATCCTCAGGCTGAAAAGTACTTGAAAGTCAAAGCACCATCTTGGAAAGAGAAAGTTTACCTTGACATATATTTCATCACCCTCTGCATCCAGAATGTCTTTCCACACCTCATTCAGTTCATTGTTCTGTGCCACTGTCACGCAAACAGATAATCACTCTTCAAATCTAACACTAACTGAAACACTACAATTGCAAGTAGAATACAAAGATTCAAGACCTTGAGCTGTGACAAGGCTCATTACTTCCTCTGTTGCTATATAAGTCAGGGACGGCTTGATTCTTGTAATCTGAAAGGATTGCGTAAGTTTTTAAATATACATGTAAAATCATGATGCTCATTTCAAAGAACTGATCAACTCTGTTGAGTGGTTTTTACTTGTTTGCCTAACTTTGAGTCGACGATCTCTGCAACTAGATTTTGTACCTGAAAAAGTCATCTATCTCAATTCTCATTTCATCCAGAAGACAAAATTTTGTTATCACTAACATTCTTGGATCAGCTGAGCTTGAAAGCTCTTCAGAAATTGATGCCAAGAATACATATTGATATAGCCTGTTTAAGCAAAATCATATTCACCTTCACTCGAAGTTTGTTGCATATGTTTTCAGCAAGGAGAAGAGAAAATGCGGAATGCTTATCTGCCCTGGAGGGTTCTGAAGAAAATAGTTCATACAACGTTATCTTCAATCTCATAAAGCATCAAACATTGTTACCTCCAAGAATTCATTCATCAAGTGTTGTTACCTCCAAGAAGCCATTCTCTATCTGATATTACAGCGATTGACAAGGGAATATCTTCACCTTTCTTACAAGAATTTTGAACGTGGATAATGGTTTCCTTTAATGTATCATAATCCATGGGATTTCCAATCTGCAGTATTGACATGGATTGAATAAAAAGGAAAAGAAATTAAGTCTCCCAAGAGACCAGAAAATAAAGAAAATGAAGGGAAGGTATATTCTTGGTTGACTGAATCAGACAGTACCCTATGAGAAACTCGGACATTTTTTAGTTTTCCCTGACCAGCACCATCACTTGCCCTTTTTCTGTCATCTAATGGTACATCTGATAAAATTTCCTGCATATATATACAGACATAGTGAATACTACATAATGCAATCAATGTATGTTTGATATAGAAAGTTAAAGCATGTAATGCATGAAAACAAAGTAGGGTTCTATAAAGTTTCAAAAATATATTTGTTAATTTGTCTGTGAAGAGAGAATTAAAATGGCCAATAAATATCCTGATCCTAATTTCCAGAAAAAACAAAAATAAAAAAAGGAATACGACAGAGAACAAAGAAAAGAAGCAAACCACAGAAAGTTATAATCTGAAGTTTTTTAGTCATATTCAGCAATGAATAATCATCAATGATTTCATTTTAGTAACAACTGGGAAAGCCCAGTCAATTGGAGGAACACCAGGCTGCATTTGCATTATAGGTTGTATCGAACTTATGATGAGCCACACCAAGTTCAACTTATCGAGTACAGATTTTCTAAGAGGCAAAAACGAATTTCCATTTTATGGTCATTAATGGCACTATCAATTTGGATCTAAACAGAAGACATGAAAAGGGAAGTAAAGGTACGTTTGATAGGCCGTAATGTAATCAAATGCATTTCTAGTATAAATATTACATTAGAAATGCATATGATTACTTTCACTACTCCCTATCAAATGTTCTCCAAAAGTCCAAAGCAATTGAGTGCCCACGTTGGATTTTGTAAAGTTCCAAGATGAAGTGTTAGTTCTAGTTTTTGAACTTCGAAATTAAAAATAAAAATTCTTACTAGGTCAAAAGTTTCATAAAAATGACCTATACAAAATTTAAGGCATTCAAAAATGGGAGGGAAAGAAAAAAACAGAGAAAATCAGTAACTATAATCATGCACATGGGGACATGTTCAAGCTAAATACTTATTTTCATCCTTTTCAACGATCAAAATGCCAATGGAGCCTGAAGGTATCTTTTCGCAGAGAGTCTTAACTCTCAAGGGAAGTGGCACAAAATAATTGGCACTTCAAGCATTCATGAAAAAAAATTCTTAAGCAAAGCACAGCAATCTAGAGAAATAAAGCAAGTTTTTAGGAAGAGAACTATTTCCATCCATTGCAATTCATCAACCAAATATTTTGCACTCACCAAATTTGAGGAGCAGCAGTAATTAAAATATAAAGAAGATGGATTGCACAACTAATTTGAGGTGCAGGTATGATCTGAACTAAGAAATATGAAGAAAAGTCCAAAGAATATAAAAGTGTACCAATATACTTCCAGGCCCGAGATAATTATCATACTCTTCAATCATTTCTACAACATCCGGGCGCCATCCAAGTAAAAGTATACATTCTTTTGGTCCAAGAGACAGGTCTGATGTCTGTACTGACAAGCAAAACAGTCATACAAGCTGACACATAATCCAAAGCATGTCATTTGAGAAATTCTATCCCCAAAAAGATACCTTTGACCCAGATTTTTTGGGACGTTTTACAATATTTCCAAGTCGTGCTTTTCTTATTTCTATTGCATGATTTATATCTTCATTATCTTCTTCAACTTTCAGATTTGGTACAGAAGAAATTCCTTCTTTGAAAACGCTAGAACATGCAATTTCTGGTCTCCTTCTCCCATGAACAGGTCCAATGAACAAAATCTACATATGAAAAGTGAAATTAGAGAACATAAACAAGATCAGGAAGGGAATGTAAATAATACAGGAACTTGAGTTAAGGAGCATACTTTAAGAAATATATTGACCAGAATCATATCTTTCTTCATAAAAAAGTAGCCTTCTACAATTAATATGATAAGAGATAACAATGATGATCAACCATGATAACTTGAGAAAACATGATGGCAAAGTTTACTAAAAAACCTGAGGTCAATTATATTTCCAATTTGAACTGATTTGTGATCACAATTTTGAAGATTCTGTTATGAAAACTTTAACCCATAGGTGTAGGGAGAAAATAATAACATTAGGAGCTTGTTTGGTACACCATAGGATTGGGAATAGAATCCAATTCTTAGAATAGGATTCCATTTTTTGCTTTGGTACACAAATAATCTAAATTTTTTCTATCTTTTACATTTGAATAACTCTAATTTCTATTGATATGATATATATTTTTAAGTATAATTATTAATCTAATCAATAAATTCTATTTAATTATTTAAAAAATAAACTTGGAAATGGATGTCAAAGATTTTGGAATCCTATTCCACTTGGATTCTGATTCCAAGATGTACCATACAAGCCCTAAGAATACTCTTTAAGCCAAATCAGACTAAAAAGATCAAACTGGTCAAATGATTGAACTGGTCAGCATCTCAGGCTCCATTTAATTGTTTATCTATGTATTCCAATTATAATTCTAACTAGATTGCATCTCAAATTTATTGTCATAAAAAATTAAGAGGAACAAGAAGCTAAGTTGACAAAATCCATGGTGATCTACATACTTTGTCTGTGTGCTGCAGGATTTCATCATCATTTGGGTGGAAATATATCTTCCCATTCCGGTAAAGACCACAAACAACTACCTGAAAGGATAACCATTTGGGGAAAAAAATATACGTATCAGATTGCACGGAATTGTTCTTCAACAGAAATTTATTTCAGCAGACAGCAGTACCTTTTGAAATCCACATCTCAGTTGCCTATATTTTATTCCTGCCAGATCAGGGAAACTGCAAAGATTAAATACATTTTCTGCAAGTAGTAAAATTGATACCAATTAGTGTTTCAGAAGATATTATAGCATCGGATGATGGAAAAGAATCTCATTCAGGAAAAAAGAGAATGATGAGGAAGAACAAAAATGTAAAGATATTATTTTACATAAGTAAAAATACAACTTATCTAACAATCAATGCAAGATACAATTTCTCAGGTGTTTACATGGGATGTGCCACAAAAACTGGCTCAACTGGTAACCACAAATATACATAGGGTGGGAGGTTCAAGAATTGGTTTGTTCATACTACTTTGTTTTGAAAATGCACAATAAGTTAACACAAACTGAGCAGGGCCAAGTGCAAGACCTGTTGATGAATATAATTGTAATAAATGGGGCATAATATGCATGCAACTTGGTTGGGAAAAGTAACATAAGAACATCATAGAGCTGAAAGGGAACCGACTCCTAATTCAAGATCAAACCCAAATGTGATAGGGTTAAGAAAATACAATACTAGTCCATCGGCATGTTTTATTATTTTAAAATCAAGCAAAAACCTCATGCAAACCAACTCAATGTGTGTGTAAAATCAAGCAAGGCCACAAGAAAGGAACTCTCTGCCTGTCTCCTATCTCTCTATCTATCCATCTAAAACACACAGGGGAGCAAGCAATGATGGTGATCATAATTTTTTTTTTAAAAAAAAAAAAATTCACAGTACTTTGATAATTAAGCAAATGTCTATAAATTTTTATCAGCCCGTTTTGCCGAGAGCACTGGACAAATAATTTGGATGTGACATTTTCCACCGGCTCTATTTTCACTCCTGAAATTGACTTTAAGAGCTCACATGTATTGGAATTTGAGACCTGCATTCAAAACCAATGTCATATGCAACTTGAAATCAGGCACGACAAACCTTGCTGTATAATTTAAAGAAGAGTCATCACTAGTTTATGTACCTCAACAATGGTGGGGACAGATTCCATCTTTGTAATAGGTTGAAGAGCTAGGACAGATAGAAATGCATTGGTATCAACTTCGTACCTAATCAATTGAAGATCTGAAATCAATATCCTTTTAGCCAAGATATAGATTGTACATATATTTAGAAAGACAAAGAACCAATATGTATCTTGACTAATTTGCTATCTTCTTTGGATGCCACAATTAATTTCTCAACCATTATGAATATTTTGTTCTATCCTAGCCTCATGCCCATCGAATGTACTCTGGTGAGGTGAAATGAAACAACTGTGTAGCCCAGACATGATCCTTTCAGGCACATCTAAATAAAAATCAATGATACCACAAGCAAGCCCATAAAGGACAAAGGTAAGTACTGAAAATAACACTAGATTGAGATGATGTAAAACAATTAAAGGAAACCAATTGCTAAAAATATAAGACTCAAAATAGTATTAGTTTGCACAGTTGATCGCTGGAACAGTTCATGAATCAATCAATTAGTGATATTGATAATAATGAGATAAAAACTTCCAATAATGAATTTAACCAACAAAATGAATGAACTATTGGCAAAATCTGCCAAATGCAGCTCATATAAGAAACTTCATGGGCTGTTGATCACCATATCATTTGAAAGAATCTTAGGTACTCTCAAGAAAAACAAGGGTCAAAGAAACATGTTGGAGGTATATAAATCATCAGAAAACAAATGATTGATACTCATCATCAACAATGTAAGCTTCAAATAAAAACTCCAAATAAACTTTGATCAAAGCACTTAGTGATAATCCCCCTTTTCAACCAAGGTAATTAAGTTATCATGCCTTAACACTACCAGTTTTTACATAATTCATGAATCAAATCTGCAAGAAAATTCACAGGTCAACGTGGAGCATCCAACGATGCCTCCAATAGTAATCATATCTTTATCATAACAAAGCAACTTTGGCATTCTTGTTAATACCACAAGATGATTTCCACAATGACATGCAAGCAGTTTCCTGCAAAAATATATAGTACTGTATGAATAAATAATAATAGTAGAATGTCCTTCAAATGTTTCTATTTGTTCTTACCGATTCCCCTTTGCTGCTGGCAATATAATTATGGCACGTGCCTTATTGGCTGCAGCTCTTTCAAATGATTTTGTTAAGCTAAGGCTGCAACTGTAGAAATGGAAGCATAAAATGTAAGAAATGGAAGGAAACAAATCTTTAATAGAATACCAAATTTATTTATCCATGTGTTCTAGTTGTTTAGCTTCACAGAATTGTGATGTTGATAGGTTTGATAGGTAATTCTTGAAATGACACAAGCAATAAAATATTAGCAGAGAAACAATACCTCTAAACAATAGAAAATCCTCATTTTTAAAACAATTTGGGTTGCTGAGGGAAAACAAACTGATTAAGTAGTTATTGAAGTAGTAAAACACTTGCATACTTATTTTAGTAGTAAAACATATTAAACAAGTGACTATTCAGTGTACAGAATCAGTGAAAATCAGTTGGCATTGTCTCATATGTATTAGTGTAAGCAGCATCCAATCTGAATTTTTTGCACATCATGATGCTTTGGACTTGGGTGTTGAAGGTAGCACAAAAAGGAAATGGAAGTCATATATTTATCCATTGCTATTATGAAATGTACAACAGTTGAGTCCACAAAAGAAAAGGGGAACAATTTCAAGAACAATTTCAAGTTGACTATCACAGGCTTGAATACCCATATCAGATCCTTTTTTATTCAGGAACTCATATTTGGTGAAAATGAGAGACTGCTTTGGAGGAGAGAATCCCCTCTCCTGGAAAGAGAAAGCAGCTCCTATTTAATGAAATATTCCAATCCAGATTCCAGAAGGTAATGAAATTACACTGTTGCCATGTAGGCAGCCATCATCTAATCAAAGGACAGTGCTGATCAATGAAGAAGAATCTGTGTGGGAAGTCTCGGGGAAAGAAAAAGCCAAGTCCTATTAGATTCCACTGCAATTGGTGCAAAAGAATTAATACAAATACCTCTTAGTGAGGACATCAATATGGTTAAGATCTTTGGCAAAATTGTCAGCTAGCTTGTCGATCTGCTTCCTTGGAAGATCAGACATAAGAAGGATTCTCTGCCTCCTGTAAAGACAAACACAAGAAAAATCAAGTAAACCAGAACATGAGCACACAATACTGAAACAGACCCTGAACTGGCAGCATGGGAGCCAATTACCTAGCTGTAGCAGTACCTAAACGGACAGCAAACTCGTGATACTTATTTAGCTGCTTTAGTATGTAAGTCAGTTTACTGTTTACTCCACAAATAATTATATGATCTGTCTCAAGGACTTGCATTTGTGCACCTTCCCGGAGCCTTTCCATGTTATTCTGTCCAAGTGATTATCCTGAGGATGCTGTTTAAAAATAAGCAAGTTTTAACATGTAGATCTTGTTCCAGTAGTTTACCCTGAACTGCTCGGTCATTGTGCTCAATAGCCGAGAGTAGAACAGTATACCCCATATGGCAAGAAGAAAGCCAATAACACGTTCAACACGTGTTCTTTGCTGCAGTTCCACATGAAACAAAGATTTTTCGCCGCAACAAACATAAATCAGCAATTATGGAACAGGAGTTACAATTTCAAATGAACAAATTGTGAAATTCATAACACATCATCACACCTTTAAATGAGTAGATGATGAACAGAGACATGCCCAAGCTTCCCAAAAGCAATCCTCCAGAGATTGTGTATTACCTCTGTCTCATTGAATGTAGCACATACCCAGATCAACAAACAAACAAGGGAATATATGCAAAAAAAGTCAATTTAAAGAAGAACCAACCAACCAAAAAGCCACGGGGGAGCTCAGGTCGATTATGTTTATGAACAAGCTTGTTTTAGGCTTGTTTATATTTGTTTATGTACTCACTTAAAACTTTGCAAAATGTGATAGGTAGACAAATTTAAACCATCAAAATTTGGTCTTTTTGAAATATATTAATAGAGAATTTGCCTTTTAAGTTTTAGTGTATAATGAGGTCCTTGCAATGGCATATTATATGACTATAATAAATCTTATCTGCTCTGCTTATAAATAAATAAATAAAAGAGGAAAACATCGTAAAACATGTAAAATTTGCTCCTGCAGATTCCAGTTATCTTTATTGCATCTTAAACTGATGACCAGGCAGCTTAACTTTCAAGCTCTTGAACTGTATAATCTTAATATCACTTACATCTTCATAAGAAATGCTCAAAAGAAGTTGCAAACCTGATGACCAGGAACCAGCAACACAAACACCCCAGTAAACAAAGGCCATAATTATAATGGTTCTAAGGTAGTAATAAAATTGTTAGACAAGTCCTGATTCACTCCACTCGGCAGACATAATGATACTTGTTACATGACAAGTTGTCAGTTCAAATACCAAGAAAGAAAAAGAAGAATATAAAAACAGAGTTCCTTTGACAAAAAGATCTCCAGGTTTTTTTGTACATGTATCTCAAATTTTTTTCCTCTTCTCCCTGCAATTCGGATAAACCTATGAACTACAGGCCAAAGAAAGAGAACTGTCAACTTGGAAAAGTGACTAAGCAAGAGATACTAGAAATAAAAGTATCTCTGCATGGTGCACATGCATGCAAACCCATCCTAGTTTATATACACATGAATAAACAGACAATGCCATTCCCCATATGAGAATTAGTAAAACTGCTGATTCATCATAGAATTCTCCAGAAAAGGCAGTATGTAGATTACCTAAACTTGAAAAATAGGAAACCGCCAATGACAACAAATGAGAAGCAAGCCACAAGGAGCACTACAAAGAACCTACAAAACATTTATAACCAACCAATTAATTAGCAAGAAGATCTCATGAGATATCAATTAGGCATACAAATAACAAACAAATCAGTGTAGTAGCAGCATCTGTTATGTGCTGACAACCACAAGTTTCCTGATACAATCTGAACAGTGATACTAAATCTTCAACATCATCTATAGTTTATTGAAACTTAGACTGATGATACACTAAAGATCAAGCATGCGTTTATCTATAAAGCCTGAAGTACTCATTCTAAAGCCTAACGTCATTGGCATATCAATCTAGGCCACATCTAGTGTTACATGATAATTATAACACAAAAGATAGCCACTGCTTCCAAAGTAGCCGAGTTTGCAGTAAAACATCAACAATAGGATTATGTATATTACAACAAAATAGTGAATACAAAACTATATGGCATAAAAATATGAGAAGGCCTGATTTTAGAAGTATACTAAGCATCTATGCTGCTACATTTCTACTCTAAGGAGAAGAAAATGCCTGTCATTTTTCTCTCAAGTCTTAACTGTAGTTACATCAATTTGATAATATGGTGTTATGACGACATCTAAGAAAATGAAATATAAATATCGAGATTTCAACTTTAACATCTTCTTACGAACCAGAAGATTGAAAAATGCAGACCATGAATCAAATAAGAAAGTGGTTGCTTCACTTACGTTGCCACATTTCTTTCAAGTTGAATATTGAACAAATAGAGTAAACGTGCTAGGGTCCACTGAAGATCTTGAAATGAAGGGAAGGACACATCCAGCCCAAGAGGAGTGGGCTTATTCAAGGAACTAGGTATACAAGCAAAAGGTGAGCTTGTTGCTCCAAAAGTCAAAACTGAAGAGGGAAATGAATCTTGAACCATCTTTATCATTGTTTTCACAAAATTTAACTGCATTGATCTGAATAGGCAATACGATGAAATGGATCCAATCATGGGTTTAGCTTCATAATTCTGCACAAAAAGTGAATTGCATAAACATATTTACTACAACTTACAACTAAAAATACACAATTTAATACATTCAGTTATTCACAGTCAAGTTAAGCAATAGAAGTTAGCTTGAATATGAATTCTGTTCATTTTTCTTTGAAGAACTCCAGAGATACAGCCATAGAAAAAAACATGAACCAAATATATCAATACCATTTAGAATAAAGAACACAACCAAACCATTTACAATTTCGTTTTGGGAAAAGCATCATCCTGGCAATGGAAGCAGGTTATAAATCCCACTTCTTGTACTCAAGTAAAAGAACAAGCAGCAAACTAGCACATGCTAATGAATCCATATTTTAACTTTTCCATATCAGGATTTTTTCCGTTAATTCTCACCTGAGAAATACTATTTTGCCTCATTCTAAAGAGCTTGGGATTTGAATCATCTGAAATATCCATGCAAGCAGTACAATTCAACTTATTCGCCAGCCTCTGAGAACTGGCTTTCCAATTCCCTGTAAAAGTATCATCAGAGTTTATTTGAAGGTGTTTTTCCTGCACCAAAAGGAAAAAAGGCCAAGGCTAATTCTAAAATAAAAGGTATACTTATCCAAGGGCCCCCTCCCCCCAAACACAGACACCAAGATGGGGAAAAAAAAAAAAAAAAGACTCCTTCAACCACCCGAATCCCACTCCTTCGGTTCATGGTCAATCACCACCGAAAACCAGCCAACCAAACAGAAATATTTAATTATTCAGGACCTTATGAAGTAGTTAAAAGCTTGAGGTTACATGGTAATAACCACTGAAAAAAAAAACACATTTTAACAGCAGAAGGCACCATATTTTAGCACAAGATGCATAACTATAAATGGTGATTTTGAAATATACCAGGTTGGATTTAGCACAGAAATAACATTCAAAATGAGAAGGCTGCAATGTAATGTTGTACATAGGAACCACAGAAACAGGTTAGGCATGATAATGGTCATGGTCACCTAGGTAAGTGTTTCTACATTGAGCCTATATTAACAAAAGCTTTGGGGATAGGTGTGTTGTTTGGAAACCATGATAACCACTCAGCCAATCCATCACATGAGTTGGGACAGGCCATTCTATTGTCTACCATACTGAAAGTAACAAGTATCAAGAAGTTGATGGTACAATTACATAAAAGACCAACTAAACATATCCAATCAAAACTGCCATGAAGCTAAGTTGAGTTTCTAGTTGGCTTTTACAAAGAAATGTCTTATTTAAAACTGCTTTGCTTTGCCATTATAATCCCAACTCTCCCCTGCCTGGAGTCTATTTCAAGCATATGGAAATTCACATCATGAAATAAAACCCCCTTTTTAGAAGCTGAAGTAAGGTATCCATCCTTATGTAAAAATAGAACAATGATTAATCAAGTAAAAATAGATTGCTTTTCACTCACCAAAAAACTGAATTCTGAAATTACATTCATGAAAAGCTGAAGACTCGTTCCGCCACAATTGGCTTGGCATTGATTTCCTGTAGAACCATTGCGTCAACATGAACCTTAATAAATTCAGCAATAATAGCTGACATTCTCATATATATATATATATATATAGCATGGCATCTCCAATGTTCAACTGACAAAACTTCACCCACGTACCACAGAACATATTCTCAACAATCTAGAAATTAATCAGTTTCCATATGAGATCTTTCCATAACCAAAATTGTATGTAAACATTATATTTATTCAAATACTGAAAGAGAAACAAGATCCTATCAGCATTGCAATCCAAACGAGAATAATGAATCACACCTCTTTCCATTTTAACAATCAAACGAAACAAGTTAGAAAATCAATCAGAAATAAAACATTGATTGCCTGTAGAATAGCATTTAATCACTACAAGCATGTAACTGGATTAGATTTTACCCTAAGCTCCTCTCCTCAAAATTAAAACGTAAAAAATGCAAAGCGACAAATAACTTATCAAAGCCTAATCTGTCCTCAGTGGTTATGATTGGTCGTACAGCACTTATCAAAAAAGTAATTAATTCCATAATGAAAAATTATATTCAGCAAAACGACGACTACTAGCATTAGCTCTAGTTTGCAGGAGCTACCTAGTTAGCAAACAAAAAATTAAAATTAAAAAAAAAAAAAGGGAAAAGTCCATGCAACTCCATAAAAAGCATATATAAATAAGAAAAAAAAATAATAAAGAAGAGGAGATCGAGTAAATGCATGGACTAACAATGACAGAGGCATTGATGTAATTACCTCTTTCTAGAAGAAGGAAAAATATGATTTAGGTTCGGGACTCCAGCAGGTAAAATCCATGGCTGAGAGCTCTGCAGCTGACTGAGAAACATCTCTCTGTCTCTGTTTCTCTTTTTCCTCTCTATGTGTTTGAAGAAAGAACCGAGAGAAACTGAAAAAGAAGAGAATTAACGCAAAGTGTATGTTTGTTTATTATTTATTTTTTTTTTTTGTTGGATAGTTTTCATTGAAAAGCATAATGGAAGGAACAAAAGGTAAAAGAAGTTTGGCCTTTTTATTGAATCATCAATTAGTAAAAGACTGTCTAGCTGATGATCAGATCTCAGAGGTTTGTAATTGGGGACCACAAACGCATCCGTCTTATTCAATCATTCGTATCACAAAAACTTCAAAAGTGCTTCTGGGCCTTTTATTATTATTGTCCCTTTTTGTTCATCATTGACCTCATATGGCATGGACGCACCAGATTTAAGTAACATCATGCGTTTTGCGCATATTTTAATCATTATTTTATTTGTTTCGGAACATATTTATTATTTACGAACAATCTAAAAATAATAGTATAAGATATTATATAATTAATTTATATAAATTTTAATTGAAATTTATATATTGAATATATAAAAAATTATTAGATGGTTTCATAAAAATTTAATTTCTGAAAGAATTACTTAACATATGGTAAAAAAAAAATTAAATAACTCTCAAATTGAATTTTTATAGAATAAATAAATATGGATAAAGTTTAAGTAACATGAAACTTTAATTAAGGTTTTAATTAATAAGAAAAATAGATGAGTATGATTTGTAAAACTTCTAAACAAATAATATGGCTTGGGGATCCGTTCATGATTTTTATATTGTGGGAAACGATTTCATGTATTGTATCATATTTCATATTTTAAGATATTCATTAATTAATGACACATGTGCACTCTCCTAATTTT
>CATKHJ010626623.1:0-11285 GCA_949750685.1 Vernicia montana
AGAAAATTGAAAGCTTTGAGAAATAAATTTGCAAGAGTTTGGTTGTTGGATAGTTAATTGGTGTCCTCAATTCATTTTGATGGGGTATTTATAGTGATCACCCATCAAAAGAGCTGTTACAAAGAAATGATAACCAAATATGCTTGCTACAGTAACAAATCCAGCATTAAATGTTGTTTCTCGTGTTTCGAGGAGGACTCCCGTTACAGCAGCGAGGACTGGTTCCCGGGCTGCTACTGCACAGAGAGGGGTTTCAGGGAGTAGTTCTGGTGTTTCCAGGACTGAGATCAGGCTTTTTGGGACGACCGTGGGGGTCAAATCAGGTTCCGCCAGTGCACCACCCACTACAGCTGAAGGGGCTACTGAGAGCCTGAGGACGGATGTGACTCTGGAGGAGATTCAGGAGATTGTGAGAGGATCTGACTCGGATGATAGCACACGGGATGTGCACCCTAGGAGGAGGAGGAGGATAGTTTAGACATGATACATTGAACGGTGAAAGCAAGGAGCTCTATTTATAGAGCTCCTTGCACGGAAAGACATGCCACACAATTATTCATCGTGTAAAATTTATTTTCCAGAGCATTTTAACTCAGAATTCAGATCCGAGAGTCCCTACACGTTCGTATGATTTTTCTCTACCCGTAGACACCAAATTTTCCTATTTTCAGACCGAAAATGCGTTCCTTATGCTCAAAAGACCAGAAATTAATGTACCTGAAAATTCACCAGTCTTTCAAAACCTGCCAGATCAGACTCTGAAAATTACCGAGAGAGTTTCAATGCATCCGGAATCATTTTTTGACCCAAGATCCATCAAAGTTTTGGCTTCACGCTCATCAAAACTGTCTAACAAATAGACAGTTTCGATGAGGGGGCAGTTGTGAACCCTCATTTTAGCACCTCCAAAATTACTTTGAACTCACAGAGCTGATCAGAATATTTTTCTATCCAAGCCGGCACTTTTCTGATCCTGACCGGACAACCTATACCAGACAGTATTTTCCCGAGACTGACCAGATTTTCCTCAAAGCAGACTGCCAAACTGTCCCAAAAATACTTCTAGGCCTACCAGAGTGAACCGGAATATTTTTCTATCCAACCTGATATTTTTTCCAAACCCGATCGGACCTCCTATACTAGACAGCCTTTTCCAAAAATTGACCGAATCTCTCTCGAAACTGACTGCCAAAATGTCCGATAATTAATTTCAGATCCAACTCCACTGACCAGTAATTTTTCAGACTTCAAAATACCCCATAAATTGACCCGAAACCTTCGAAAACGGACTCGAAAAGCTCCAAAAATCGAACCAGAGCCCGGAGCCTGAGGCACACGTGCCAGTCTGCGAGGCGTGGCCACGTGTCTGCCACGCCTCTGCGCAGCTCCGCGTGGCAACACGCGGCGTCCGCGTGTCATCCACGCGGCGTCCGCGAAGACGCCACGCGGACGCCGCAGCTACCCTTTGCAGGTCCGCCACTGACGCGCGTCAGTGGCAGACACGTCAGTATGGGCTGACGTGTCAGCCCGTACTAACATGTCCGCAGGAGGCTCCTGCGGATCCTTCGGAGCGTCTGGCAGAAGCTGCAGGTGCGCCGTGCGGACGCGCGTGTTCCAAACGCGCGTCCGCCACCCGTTTTTTTCGAAAATGCCCCTCCTTTTTTCTGCTTTCCAAGCCCTTTTTGGTCTTTTTTCTACCCTCATTTTTCCTATAAATACCCTCCTCCATTTCATTTCTAAACACACCTCAAGTTTTTGTTGATTTGCTATCCAATTGCTTCCTCTCTCTCTCTCTCTCTCTAAATTAGCTTTTACTCCCTCTAATTAATTAGTTAGTTAATTAAAAATTAATTTTAATTAACTAATTAATCCTTTTTTAAAATTCTCACCCACTCTCAATTAATTAATTAATTAAAAATCAATTTTAATTAATTAAAGTTTAAGTAATCAAATCTCTTTTTCAAAATCATCTCATTTTCCGAAATGGAACTCCGCTCTGGTAAAATCACTCACCCTCCACCAACCAAAAAGAAGGTATAATCTCTTACCCTCAATCAAACCTCAAACTAAATCAAACCAATCAAATCTGACCAATTTTTAAACCTCCTTCCACCTCATAGTGGAACGAACTACGTGGGTTTTGATCCCCATTTAATGGGGTACGTAGACAAGCTTGGAATCTAAATCCAGGTTTCAAATCCAAATCCCAATCAATCCCCTCCCCCATTTATTTTCCATGTAAATTTATGCTTTCCATGTAAATTATAATTAATGCAATGAGTTAATTATTTTTTGTAGTAAATGAGCGATTTTGTGATTTCCCTAATACCCATAAGGGTTAGAGGAAATATTCTCCTTTACTTATGGATGTTTAAATACTCGCTTTTTTTTTTTTTTTTCCATCTGTCTCATAATTATGCCATGCTCATGCATTATGAATTGTCATCAATATCCGTCATCCATGAAATCATTTTTTAAAAGTCAAATCAAATTTAAATGCCAAATCGAGATTATTCAAAACCAAAGATCTAATCCCTGAGCCCAAACTTGATTCGAAAATTAGTGATTTTATCATTGGGTAAATTAATCAAAAATTAATAAATTGGAGTCAAATTGGGTTTTTCCTTAATTTTTCCATTTAAATAAATTAGGATGGCGACTCCCGAATCCTTTTAAAAAATCAATTTTTCTGAGGCGATAGCCACTTCCAATCGTGAGCACCGAAACCTGTTCCTTAACCTCCCTTAAAAATCGTTTAGCCTTTCCTTAAGGTATTTCCCGAGCGAGGGGAGGGGCGTTCGGGCGAAGTCTCACAAATATGCATATAAGGATATAAAATAATCTGATTTATATTATTCAAATGTTAATTATTATTTTGTATTAAATTAGTAAAATATGAGACATAATTGCCAAAAGTCATATTTTTTATTAAAAATAGATGACTTTTTTCAGTATGTATGAAAGAAAGTCATCTGATTTTAATAAAAAAGATGACTTTTTTTTGAATTCTTAAATTTTTTTTTATACATTTAATACTTAATTCTTTATACTCAAATATCTTGATTTGAATATGCATATAAGGGTATAAAATGATCCGATTTATATTATTCAAATGTTAATTATTATTTTGAATTAAACTAGTAGAATATGAGACATAATTGCCAAAAGTCATCTTTTTTTTTATTAAAAACAGATGACTTTTTTCAGTATATATGAAAAAAAGTCATTTGATTTTAATGAAAAAGATAACTTTCTTTTGAATTCTCAAATTTTTTTACACATTTAATACTTAGTACTTTATATTCAAATATCTTGATTTTACTATGTATATAAGGCTATAAAATAATCCGATATATATTATTCAAATGTTAATTATTATTTTCGGTTAAAATAATGGAGTCTGAGATATAATTGCCAAAAATAATATTTTTTATTAAAACAGATGACTTTTTTTAGTATGTATGAAAAAAAAAGTTATCTGATTTTAATAAAAAGACGACTTTCTTTTGAATTCTCAAATTTTTTTACAGCTTTAATACTTAATTCTTTATACTCAAATATCTTGATTTAAATATGCATATAAAGGTATAAAATGATCACATTTATATTATTCAAATGTTAATTATTATTTTTTATTAAACTAGTAGAATATGAGACATAATTGCCAAAAGTCATATTTTTTTTATTAAAAATAGATGACTTTTTTCAATATGTATGAAAAAAAGTCGTCTGATTTTAATAAAAAAATATGACTTTATTTTGAATTTTAATTTTTTTTACACGTTAAAAACTTAGTTTTTTATACTTAAATATTTTGATATGCATTTTTATACTCAAATATTTTGATATGCATATAAGGATATAAAATGATCCGATTTATATTATTTAAATGTTAATTATTATTTTGGGTTAAACTAGTGGAGTATGAAATATAATTGTCAAAAGTCATCTTTTTTATTAAAAACATATGACTTTTTTTCAGTATGTATAAAAGAAAGTCGTCTGATTTTAATAAAAAAAAACGAATTTCTTTTGAATTCTCAAATTTTTCTTACACATTTAATATTTAGTTCTTTATACTTAAATATCTTGATTTGATTACGCATATAAGGCTATAAAAGATGCATGTGTCAAATTTTAATAGATGACAAAAAATCATCTGTTTGTATTATAAAAGATGACTTTTATTTTTTTATTTATCAAAATTTTCTTTCATTATGAAAACTAACTTTTTTTTATAATTAATTCTCTATTTTTACTAGACGGTCAAAAGTCTTAATTATATTTAAATTTTATAAGAGTATATATGAATGTTTGTGATTCCCAATAATATTTACGATTATAATATAATTGATTAAATGGGCTTGTAGATCTTTCTACCATTAAACATATGATAATTTTTTTTTTGATGAATAGGTTAGCAAGTTAATTAAACTTATTAGTTAAATAAAACACAAATTAATTACTATATATTGTATATGCACTTTCATATTATGATATATTATTGTTGTCTTATTAAAATTACTTGAAAATGTAAATTGAAAATTGAAAATATGTAGTTGTTATGTATTGACCATAATTAATGTTTTTTGTTAGAATATTAGGTTAATTTTATTGGATTTAATATTTATTAAGTATTAGAGATATGAAAATATCACAATTTATTTTTATTAATTAAACAATAACTATATTTTGAATTCGTAACCTTTTTGTTATAGAAACAATTATAATATTATTGAATCAAAATTTATTTTCATGAAATTATATTGAAATTATAATTATATTAAAATCCTATTTTTTCATTATTTTAATCCTATTTAATCATTTATTATTAATTATTATTACTAGAAAATTCTCATATGAAAAACTTATCAATAAAATGATTATTATTGATAATCATTTATTATCAATAAATTTTTTCAAAAAAAAAATGGAAAAAGAAAAAAAAAAAGAAAAATTAAATGAAAGACATATATAAAGAAATGGAGATGGCTTGAAGAGTTTATTAAGAGTATGTTTTTTATTTTTTTTATTTTCAAATAATAATATTATTGAAATTAATTTTTTTTTATTTTGCATAATAATTATTAAATTATCAACTATTTGTTCATATTAATTAAACATCTAAATTCATGCCATAAGCCCTTTAGTAATGTATTAAAAAAGTCCAAATCATTAAATTAATCACATATTAATCAATTGATATTTTTAATTAATTAGTCACATATTTTTTTTTTTTTAAATGTGAGAGGTGCATATATGTACCCGTCCGCTATCAAATTGGCCTAATAAAAAAATTTATCTAGCCTAATGGAAAGTCTCATACAATTTTGAGTAGGGCATGGATTCCATTTTCTATAAGTGCAACAAATCTTAATTATGTGTTTTCATATACTTATTAATTAGTGTATTAAAAAATACTACATTATTTTTTATTTTTTATTTTTGTTATTTCTCTTGGTACCTTCAACTGAGTCATTGATCTATTAATTTCTAATACTGTAGCAGTAGCACACAAGTTCCAAAACATGTTATTCTTTTTAACTCTTTTGTTGCTTTGCTTACAACATGCTATTGCTTGCCTATCTATATCGTTCTTCTCTCTCTTTGGAGTATAAACCCTCTTTGTCACAATTTCAGTGATTCAAGATTTTAAAATCAATTTTGTAAATACGATAGACAAAAGACTGTAAGAAATGGAGAGCAGTGAAGAAGACGATGACTTCCCATCAATTGAAAGCATTACTCCTCAGTCGAAGATCGATTCTCTCTATCAATCCCACACTGAAAAGGTATGCCTTTTCCTGCTCTACTTGTATCATTTTCTTGGTAGCTAATAATGCTTCTATATCAAATTGTTCAATTTCAACCCAATTTTTGTACATGGTTGTTCCTATGGGTAATTGGGAATACTAAGATCTGGGTTTTCTTATTTCAAGTTTGATTTTATAAAAAAAGTTCCTTTTGCTACTGGGTTCCTCTATCTTGAGCTTATACTGTACAAAATGCGTAATACTAGGTGTTTTATAGTCTGTCCATGTATGGGTTTATGGTGCATCAATTTCAATTCATCTCCATTTTCTTGGTTCCAAGCAAGAGTAGTGTGAAAAGCAGCTTTCGATGGGCTGTGTACGGTTGATAGAACTTTTTAATTTTATACTTGCAAATATGCTAGTTCTTTTGGATGATTGGATCATCGTTCCAGTGAGATTCAATTTATAGAAATTCGAGCAGAAAGTTAATTTCTTTGGTTGTCATGGATGGATTTTAAATAGGTTTATGATTCTTTATATCTGCCTGATTTTTGTTTCTTTTTTCCTCCCATTTCCCTTTACGTTCTTTCCTTCCATTGTGTCTATCTGAAACATCCTTGTTTCCCATTTGAACTCCTATATCCATTTTAGTTCACTGATTGAACCCTTGCAAAAGGGGAAAAAAAAAAAAAAAAGCTTAATGTGAAAAATTATGCCCTGATAATTTTTTTGATACAGAAACTTCCAAGTTCAATTGATGAAAAAATAAAAAATATAAAAAGGTGAAAGGATTGTAACATTTATCATAAAAATGGACTACAGGCTTTTTAAATAGAAATACTGAAAGGGTTTCCCATTAAGTATTAAATCTACAGTTATGTGTACTGATGTATGCACAATTTAGTGTCTGATGATCATATTCTATTTTATG
Organism: Vernicia montana; assembly: GCA_949750685.1. Taxonomy (NCBI): domain Eukaryota; kingdom Viridiplantae; phylum Streptophyta; class Magnoliopsida; order Malpighiales; family Euphorbiaceae; genus Vernicia; species Vernicia montana. The sequence continues at coordinate 6,685 of CATKHJ010626623.1, forward strand.
ATCACACACTATAATTTTTATGGTGTTAAGATAGCATAATTTTTCTTTGAAGTTAAACAAGTTCTCTAAAGTTAAACAAGTTCTCTACTGCAGGGAATCAGAAAACTTTGTTGTGAGCTATTGGATTTGAAGGATTCAGTGGAAAATCTATGTGGCAATATGCAAACAAAATATTTGGCCTTTTTGAGGTAAGAAATGCGATGGATTTGATTATGAAGTGTGTCATTGACAATATACTATTGATATAAATTTCACCATTGGTCTTTATTGGCATGAGATTTTATTCAAGAGGCTATCTACTTACAATCAAGTAATACTTATTATCAGTTGCATTGAGTTAAACTATTAAAATTGAGAGCAGCACGAGAAAAAAACTTCACAAACTAAGATCTTGATTAATATTTCCTAGGTCTACGGTTTTTGTCTGCAGGGACTTCTACATGGAGTTTTTCTTTGAATACTGGCAATATAAGAAAGTTTAGAAACTAAGAAACTAAAAGCTAGCAACAGCAGAATTCCTCTTAAGTTACTAGCTGCTCTTTAGGGAAAATATATGCAAGACAATTGAGAGCTCTATTTCTCTTAGTTTCTGTTGGATTTTTCTCTCTTCTTAGAAAAATTGATTGCTTTGACCAAAGTTTTCTGAAGTCAAATAGAATTTGGCCGTTCCTTTTAGTACTCTGTCCAGGTGTAAATTGCTTTTATTTATTTATTTATTTTAAATGAATCTGATTGGTATGGGCATAATATTGATTATTATTTTTGTAGAATGTCGGAAGAAGTTGTTGAAATGGAGCATGAGTTGATTGAGCTACGAAAGCATATCTCCACTCAAGGGATTCTTGTGCAGGATTTAATGACTGGGGTTTGCCGTGAGTTGGAGGATTGGAACCATGCTAATGGGGACACTAATGATTCTCAGCAAGATTCTGAAATCAATGAACTTCAAAATCCTTTACCGAGTGATTCAAATGATCTGAAGGCAACATTCTTGGAAAATATTGATATTCTCTTGGCGGAACATAAAATAGAAGAAGCAATAGAGGCTTTGGATGCTGAAGAGAGAAACTCTCCAGAGCTGAAGGGCTCAGGAGATGCTTCATTAACTGAGTCATCCTCATTCAAATCAAACTTTTTGAAGGGAAAATCAATGCTTGAGGATCAGCTAATTGAGATCACTGAACAGCCTTCAGTTAGCATTTTGGAATTACAGAAGGCCTTATCTGGTTTAATCAAGCTTGGAAAGGGCCCTTTGGCACATCAACTATTGCTAAAATCATATGGGTCTCGCCTTCAAAGAAGTGTTGAGGTTTTGCTTCCTTCATGTGGTTTGTGCCCCAAAATGTTTCCAGCCACACTATCTAGGCTTGTGTTTTCAATGATCTCATTTACGACCAAAGAATCTGGCTCCATATTCGGGGATAATCCGTTATATACCAATAGAGTTGTCCAATGGGCAGAATGGGAAATAGAATATTTTGTTCGGTTGGTGAAGGAGAATGCGCCTGCTTCAGAAACAGTTTCTGCATTGGGCGCAGCTAGCAATTGCGTTCAGGCTAGTCTTAATTATTGCTTAATGTTGGAATCACAGGGTCTGAAACTGTCAAAGTTGTTGTTGGTACTCTTACGGCCATATATTGAAGAAGTGTTAGAGCTGAATTTTAGAAGAGCCAGAAGGGTAATTCTCGACATGACAGAAACTGATGAGAGTTTGCTATTGTCCCTGCACTCAGGGTCTCCATTATCTATGTTTGCAACAACAACAGATAGCGTGCTTGTTGATAGTGGAATGAGATTCATGGACATTATTGAAGTAAGTTTACTTTCTTTCACTATTTTGAAAATGAAAAATTCCCGGATCTGTGTTTTCATATTGCCATAACCATTGAGCACTTTGATCATTTATATGGCTGGCAAGGAAATGATCTCTATCAGATCACACCTTAAAAAAAGTATGGTGATTATAGGCCAATTGCTTGTACGTGGACCATGGTTTAAACTTGCATCCTTTAATCTTGGTAAAATCAACATCTGCAATTCTGCACGTCTTTCAATCATGTGTTTGTATCTGAATACGTGCAAATGTATCCATGGATGATAACTTTTTTCTGCATAATGTCCTGGTTAAAAGTTTAGTAATTGATTTTTTACTCTTGTAGTTCATGATGATCTGATAGTCAATTCATAGTGTAATTTTGGAATCAAATTATTTTTACAGGATATATTGGCACAGCTAACTCCCCTGGCCGTTTTGCATTTTGGAGGAAATCTGTTAACTAGAATCTCACAGCTGTTTGATAAGTACATGGATGTGCTGATTAAATCTCTACCAGGCCCCTCTGATGATGACAATCTTACAGAACTGAAGGAGGTTATACATTTCAGAGCTGAAACAGATTCTGAACAGCTTGCACTTTTGGGAATGGCATTTACTATTCTGGATGAATTACTACCACTTGCTGTGACAAATATTTGGAGCCTGAAGAATGAAAGCAAGGAATTAACAAGTGAAAATACAGTGCCTAATGCTAGTATTACAGCAGAATTAAAGGATTGGAAGCGACATCTTCAGCATTCATTTGACAAGCTTAGAGATCACTTCTGTCGGCAATATGTTTTGAGCTTCATCTATTCAAGAGAAGGAAAAACACGATTAAATGCACAAATTTATTTAAATGGGGATGGGGAGGATTTATTGTGGGAGGATCCTCTGCCTTCATTGCCGTTTCAGGTTAGCGTCCTTCCCCTGCTGCTGAATTTTTCTTCCATTGTCTTTCTATGATGCAGTTGGATGTGCCAGGGCTTCCACTTAGCATATGTTTTTGTTGCATCACAATTTGTTAATTTATTATGTGCTCCAATGATAAATGATTTGGTGATCCTCGTATCTTTTGGGAAAATGCATGAATTCTATCATTTCATTTCTACGGTGGCATTCCTTTTACTATTAAACTAGGGAAAATTTTCAATTTATGGTAAAGAAAAAAATATATACTATTCTAATGTGTTTGGGAAAATATTTCCCAAGGGTGGCAAAATTTGCCACTTTGAGTTAGATGGAAGCAAGTTGACACTCAAAATGTCTACTTGCATCTAGTCCTGCTCACTTTGTTTTTTTTTTGGTGCCGGGGAAGTGTCGGCGGTGGGCATTTAAAGTTTTGGTTTGTGGCCACACAATTTCTAAGAGGATACAACCAAAATGGGCTCAAAACATCTCATGCAAAGACCAAAAAGTATAGGGGTAAACAATTTACTTTTCGCAACGCAGTACGAATCGATCTGACTTTCGGTTATAGCACCACAAATGAAGTGCCTCTAATCCGTCCAAACGGGTACCTTCCAATCAAGCTCTCATTGAGTTCTTGGGTTGCTTCTTGAACACCAATTTGGATTGCCCAATGTTGTTCTAGCCTTCCACAAGTTCCATTTGAGATAGTTTAGGATTTGATGTTTAAGGACAAAGTGTTTGGTGCATGTTCTAGTAACAGGCAAGCAAACACTTCGCTTCTAGTTACCAAGAACAAAGAAGAAGAAGAAAAGAAATATTTCTCTACAAAACTTCAAATTCTTCAAGGCAAATCTTTTCTTCATCTCATGAAGTAAAGGTGTTCTTTATCTCATGACAAACTTTGGCATGCAAGTAATGGAAGAAGAAGGAAACCATAGAAGATTAGTTTTTTCCTTTTCATTATCTCACATCTTATGCAAGAATAAAAATGAAAACTCTTTTCTTTTTCACTCTTACTTTTTTTTTTCCTAGTCTAAGAAGAAGAAGAAGAATGAATAGCTCCACTTATCTTTCTCTACAGTTTCCACTATCATATAGTGAAAGGAAGAAGGTAGCTTCTTGGTTGTTTCCTACAACCTTCACTAAGGAGACAGGAGCAAAATTAACTTAGGCAAGTGTCATTTTGCATGTCTCTACTAATAGAATCTATAAAGATATTTACATTCATGCCATTCGTGGCTTCTTGTAGTGGGTTCTTACAAGAAGCCACTAATGGCATAAATGTAAAAAAGAACTACTAATGACATAGATGTAAATAGTTTACATCTAAACCTTAGTGGAAGCTTACATAAGAACCCACTAATGGTATGGATGTACATATCTTCACATCTTTCTTGAGTGGAGGCATGCAAGATGACACTTGTCTAAGCTATTCTTGCTTGTCCCCTTAGTGGAAAATTGATGCGGTGAAACAAAAAAGGTAAACTGTTTTTAGGATTGAAACAAATCAAAATCTGCTAGGAAACACAAGAGTTGAGGTTGAGACAATCTATAACTCTTTAAAGAATAGTAAGTTTTGATAACATTCAATAACAAAATCTTATTAATGAAGGATTGATAATGAAACTATAACAATTCAGCCTTATATATACTGCTGGAAAAGAGAATAAAACTGGTCAGCTCTTTAATCAAGGGAATACAGTTGGTGAGCCCCTTTAATCAAGGGTTGGGCAGCTGTAATTGTTGAAAATTACATATAAAAACAACCTAAAATACAACTGTAAATTGGTACAGCTGAATATAGGACTCTAATAGCTGTAAATATTTGAAAAATACATGAAAACAAACCTAAAACTCTGTTGTAATTGCAGCT
>CATKHJ010626671.1:0-13507 GCA_949750685.1 Vernicia montana
TGTATTCAATGTAAAGTTTGATAAAGGAAGATCTCTTGAGTCTGACGATCTTGCAAAGTTGTTTAGATTGAAGTAAAGGCCGAACACAATAATAATTGGCTTACATTTCCTATGCTTCTATAAGTTTTGAGAAGTCTTTCTTGCAAAATATTATAATGTCTCTAACTCTATGAAGTCTTTGGAACCTTTGTGATATCCTATTCCTTTCATTCTTTAGCCAAGTCACTATTCTCTCTGCCCCATTACAACCGATATTAAAGACCTTTTGATCTCAGGTGGTGCCTTCAGCGTAATGGAGATTCGTACCAAAAGGAGAGCTTATGATGTTTAATTCCTTATTAGAAGTCAGATGATTATTATTGTAAGGATTATGAGAATTTTACTTGTTTGAAACATGCACATCATATGTACTGTTGATATTAGTCGTATCACACACACACTTGAGTATGATTGTTCTAGGATGAAGTAGCTTTTAAATGAATATGGATTTGATTTAATGCTTGTTTGATTTCAAAGCTATGATAACTTATTATTTTCTGAGATAAATAGTTGAAAGTTTAGATTTTTACAGGTATTTGTGGATATCACCACTGGAAGCCCTCACATGACCACAACTCGTCCTCTATGGGACCACCAAGGGATTAAAAGGCTTATTGCATATGCTAAATACAATCATAATTTCCTATGAAAATGGACTAGTTTAGGTTTTGTATTTTCTTTTAATTTTGCTCGAGGACAAGCAAAATCTTAAGTTTGAGGGTGTGATAACTCTAGTTTCTTAAAGTTATTTTACCTGTTTAAACTCAAATTTTGATTCAGTTCTTGAGAATTTTATAATATTATTATTTTGAGAAATAAATAATTCTAATAATTTATAAATAAATTATAACATGTTTTTAGTATTTTATTTTATTTTATTTTACAGAATAAAGAGAATTTCGAGATGTTATACAAAGGGGGAGGGAGCTTCCTTTTATAATAAAAGAAAACTATAACCCAAGCCAAATTTAATGACAAACCCAAACAAATTTTATTGATTAACCCAAACCAATTTTATTGACTAACCAAGCCAATTTTGTTGACTAACTCAAGCCAATTTTGCAAACTAACTCAAGCCAATTTTATTGACTTACCAAGCCATTTTTGTTGACTAACTCAAGGCAATTTTATTGACTTACCAAGCCATTTTTATTGACTAATCCAAACCAACTGTAAATGAGACTTTGTCACTCTTTTGGCATCTGTAAATGCATCTGGCAGCTAGAAATTCAAAAAATAATACAGTTGCAACATATTGCAACTGTATTATTTTTTGAATTTCTAGTTCCTTCTGACTTGTACGTGGATCAAAGCTATCTAAACAGTCTTGATTTCAAAAAATTCCTCGACATTCTTTAGCACTAACAAGTGCTTTTCCTCCTCTCTAATATTAGGAAATGTGCCTCATCAAACTGAAAATCAATAAAACGTGCAGTAAATAAATCACCCTTTAAAGGCTCCAAATACTTAAGAATCGAGGGAGAATCATAACCAACATAAATTCCAAGTCTTCTCTGTGGACCCATTTTTGCACATTGAAGTGGTGTTATTGTTACATACACGACACAACCAAAAACTCGCAGATGAGAGATAGTAGGCTCACATCCATATACAAGGGAGAGTATGTATGATATGTACATGGCCGAATCTGAATCAGTGATGATGCATGCATAATAGCATGTCCCTAAATAGTAAAAGGCAATTTGAATTCAAAATCAAAGGCCTAGCAATAAATTTCAAGTGTTTAATAAAAACTCTGCTAAACCATTTTGTGTATGTATATGGGCCACAGGATGCTCAACATCTATCCCAATTGCCATGCAATAATCATTAAATAATTGGGATATAAATTCACAAGCATTATCAAGTCTAGTAGACCTAATTGGATAATTTGGAAACTGTGCTTTTAATTTGATAATTTGAGAAAGCAATTTAGTGAAAGCTAGATTACGTGTAGACAATAGGCTAATGTAAGACCAGCGTGTTGAAGCATCTTTTAAAATTATAAAATATCAAAATGGTCTACATGGTGGATATATTGGTCCACAAATATCCCATTGGATTCGCTGTTAAAAAAAAAGGGATTCAGTATTGACTTTTATTAGTGACAGCCTTATAATTAATCCACCTTAAGCACATGCAGCACACAAATCATGTGAAGGGATTTTCTGATTCTTAAGTGGATGTCCAATATAATTCTCAGTAATTCAACGTATCATACTAGATTCAGGATGACCTATTCGGTCATGCCAAACCTTCAAGGTTTGATTATTGAACTGCATGTTCAACGCAACATGTTTGTCAACTTTAGATATAAAAGTGTGATATAATCCTGAAGAGAGTGTCGGGAGCTTTTTCAAGTACTTGCTTCTAGCAGTCTTAAGTGGATGTGATATATAAATTTTTTTTTTACTATCTTCAATCCCAATTTCTAAATGGAAACCATTTAAGTGTATGTCTTTAAAACTCAATAAATTACGTTGGGATGTTGGTAAGTATAAGGCATCTTTAATAAGGAATTCAGTCCCCATAGGGAATATGATAGAAGCTCTTCCATAGCCTTCTATTAGTTTAGTAGTGCTTGAAATTGTAGTCATATGCCCTTTGTTGACCTAAATTGAGTTTTCAATTTGGTTAATCTCTATTTTGATATTGACAATCAAATTGAATAGTTCTAATATTTCAATTGAGTTTGTTTTTAACAGATAAAATAACTAGAAAAAGCTTGGTATTGAAGAACTTAGAAAAATCTCTAAGTATTCTGCATGCCTCCTAATTCGCGCCCGCAACAAGCACATTGCCCCCGCAACTACTATATCATGACCGCTACTATGATTTAGCGACCGCAATTGATCTAAAGCCTAAAATTCATATTTCAGACAAAGAGGTTTGCGGTCAGGGTCGCGACCGCAACTCAGAGCCCAATAAGAGGATCGCGACCGCAACAAGCCTGTAGCAAATGTGATATTCATATGTTGAGAAAGAGTTGCAACGGTAAACTTCAGTAGCAAACGGATCTGTGCCACGTGTCACTAGCCATTGGACAAATATGAAGATCGCCACCGCGAAATACATGTCGCGATCGCAATATATCAATAGCGACCGCTATAATGGGATAGTGACCGCGATTCTTGTCTGACAGGGCATTTAATGCGGATTTTTTAGCTGTTGAAGGCAGATTTGGTTAAAAAAAAATTTAACAGCTCTTTTGATGGATGGACATTATAAATACTCCATCAAAAGAGTTGAAAAACTAACTAATTACTCATTCAACAACCAAACTCTTGCAAATTTAATTCTCAAGCTTTCAATTTCTATCAAACACCTTGTGTGTTAGTTGTAAGAGCATTCATTGCTTAAAGGGTTTAGTGTTAGCCATTAAACACTATCTAGGTTGAGAGAGTGATCCTTGTAAAACTCTTGTTTGGGTTTGAGTGTTAGCCTTAGTGAAAACACTTGTGAGGTTGTGAGTGTTTGCTTATTGAAAACACTTGTAAAGTTTGGTGTGAGCTTAAACACTAAGTTGGGAGTGAACTTGTCGAAACTCCATTGATAGTGAAATACCCAATTGTTAATTGGGGAGTGGATGTAGGATTGGTTATAATCCGAACCATTATAAATCCTTATGTTTTCTATTCTTCCTCACCCTTTGTCAATTAATTTTTTAATTGCCTACCAATTCAACCCCCCTTCTTGGTTCATCTTGGGTAACAAGTGGTATCAGAACAAATGTCTCATTTCTATAAGCTTCATTGTGTGAGAAAAGATCTAAATGGCCAACGAAGGGATCAACCACCTCAAACCTCACTTTGATGGCACCGATTATGCCTATTGGAAGCATAGAATGGAAGTCTATCTCGATAGTGACATTGTGGATCTATGGGATAGTGTGCTTGAAGAAAGGAAACCTCCATCAAAGGTGGTTGAAGGTATTGAATAATTGATTCCAAGAAAGAAATGGGTGAAGGCTTAAAGAAGAGCCAATGGAAAGAATAAAAGAGTAATGACAATTCTTCTTAGTGCTCTCTCTAGAGAAGAATGTGGGAGAGTTCAACAATGCACAAGTGTTTTTAGCATTTGGAACACATTGGAGAACTACCATGAGGACTCCAAGCAAGTAAAATCCAAAAAGATCCAAATGCTTGTTCATGAATATGAACTTTTCAAGATGAAACCAAGTGAAAATGTAACCAATATGACCAATCGTCTACTTGGCATTGTCACTAGCTTGAGGAAATTTGGAAAGAGTTACTATTTGGAAGACATCATCAATAAGATTCTTAGAGCACTTCCAAAGAAGAACTGTAAATCCAAAATTTCATCAATTGAAAAAGCTCATGATCTTGAGAGACTTCCAACGGATATTCTTATTGGGAAGTTTCTTACTCATTAGATGACTTTAGAAAAAGAAGAAGTTTAAGTTCAGAAGAAAAAAGCTTCTTAATCATTGATTTTTACTTGGCCAGTGAAGAAGGAGCTGTAGCATCGCCGTTGGCTGCTGCCCCATGAAATGCATACATATTCATTGTTCATGGACTGTTAATTTATTTATTTTTAATTTATTTTTCCTTTTTCTTTTTGGATATTGAGTTGTTGTTTTATTGGCTTTTTTTAATTAATTAATATTTGATGGAGTTCAATTGCAAATTACTAAAGCAATTAAAACAATAATCATTTATTTTAATTATTGCTTAGAAATGTTCCATAACCAGTCTGAAAAAATATCAATTAATAATTAAAAAACCGAGAATTATAATAAATTTAATTAGAAGAAGCAATTAAAATAATAATCATTTTAAATTATAAGATGAAAGTGTTAATTAGTTTAATTTTTAAATTTTAAAGTAATTTCATTGGAGATAGAATGAGAAATTTGAGTTATTTTTCTTATGGGTTGGATGAAAAATTTAAGAGTAATTAAAAAGTATTTTAGTTTTTTCATAGGTATTTAATGGAAAAAATAGACGGAATAACTAAATAATAAACGGAATTAAAATACAGAGATGAAATAGTTAGTTTTTCAAACTAAATGAACTTTAGTGTGAATTTGATAAAAATTAAGAGACTAAATAATAATTTACCCTAATAATAATTATATATCATGAAAAATATTATTAAATATAATTTTCTAGCTAATATATAAAATGAATGCGTTTCTATAATTTAAAATAATTAATTAGAACAAATTTAAATGTGTTCTCATGGCAGATACTTCTCAATTCTCAATTTGAGAAGAAATACTATGCAACAATGGTCTAATGCCACTTTGACTTACAAAACAAGGACACTGCCTTAAGTTCATGTACTGATAACAAAAGAAAACGAAGCTATAATAAAAGATATATATATATATATTTATGGCGTTCACGTGGCCTTATGCTACAAACAAAGTACACAAAACATGCCCAATTCAAGGTTTAGCCTACACACAAAGTACGAAATATGGCGCAAAAAAAAAAAAGTACGAAATATGGCCGACAACTTTCCGTTTTTGTTTTTGTTTTTTTCGTAGTGGCCTTATGTCAAATTAACAAACGCAGTACAAAACTTATTACCCTTTGCCTACGTGATTAAGCTCCTATTTTATGACACACGATTATTTTATGATATAAATTTTATAACTCAAAATATGGTAAAATAATTTTACCATTAACTTTTTTTTTTTTTTTTTTGCCAAATAATTTTACCATTAACATGTATATATAAAGTTATAAAATAAATTTAGCAATTCAAACACATAGGAATAAAAAATTCAATGGCGAAAATAATGAAAATAATAAGTGGGGTAGCGAAATACCTCTTATAAGTCCAATATAATATTACCACGATTTTATGATTTGGAATTACGAGTTCACAGTTATTCCTATACACTCCTTAATTACGAACAAATCTCACAGGAAGAATAATTTATACAAGAAGAGCAATCTATATGAGAACGAAGTCGTGTCGATAACATGTTATAAATCAACTTATTAGCACCACATATCGAAGACAATAATAAGAAATATAAAGTAATAATATAAAGAGAGAAAAAGAGATAAATGGAAATATGTAGAAAGAAAATGAGGTTCAAAATCATTATAATTATGTTAACTCTAACTTTCTTTATATATAGGAATAACTAGAATTTTGGTATATATAATATTATTGAAATAACTCTATATTATAATCTTTCTAAATTATATATTCAAGTCTGTTTAAATAATATTCATATATAATAATTTATTTATAGCAGTTGTTATTTTTTAGTGACTAGTTTTTGACATTAAGTTTAAATTCTTTTCTTTGTACAGAAATTGGATTGGATTGTGTTAATTCTTTGTATAGATATAAGTCTGTTTTTTAGTGTGTATATTGTAGTTACTGGAACTTGTTTTTTTTGTTCTTTGTTTACTGTAAGTGTAGCCCTTGGTTGTGTGCCTTGTTGCTGTGCTACAAGTTCTGGATTGTTGTAATCTCTTATTGAATTTGCAATAAGATTTTCTTTTGGTGATTGACCAAAAAAAAAAAAAGTTTAAATTTGCTTTTTAAAATTATGGTTTGACCTCTTGTGTATTTTTTTTTAAAAACTGTTATTTCTTTTTAGTAAATGATTATTTGGAAAAAAGATAAAAATATATATATATAATTTTTTTTCAACATCATGTTTTGTTAAACTCTAAATACTCTGAAAATATGAAGTCACTGTATTACCTAAATGACTAAGTTTGAGACTCTGAAACCAAGAGATTCCATCGAAACCCGACTTCATCAACAGGTTGTTTGAATTTATTTACTGCCTAAAATGAATTTGTTTGAGTTTATTTCAACCATTTGTAACAATATTTCCATTATATAAAATATCTCTTAGAATATATATATATATATATATATATATATATATAGGTCTAAAAGCTGTTGGCCTTTTTACCACTTTTGCTTGCATTGCTGTATTTGAGATTTTTTTTTTAAAAAGAAAATAGTAATTAAGATAGAAAACACCCAATAAAGCCCACAATGGACTAAAAATTTATGTTGGCATATCAACCAATGGCAGATATGATTAATTGTAGTAGTAATGGTTTGCTACTAAATATTGCAAAAACTCTGACTTATGATCAATTAGGTTTAGTTTTACGTGCAAAAAAAAAAAAATGGTTTAGTTTTGTTAGGCAGTATGATTCTTACCTACACTAGATGTATATCCCCACCTATACAACAAACCAATAGATGATTGACATATATTTATTAGTTTAAATAATTAAATACGTGTCAATCATCCAAAGCCAAAGTGTAAAACACTCATACATACGTGTCACTTTTTTATTTGTTGTGGTGTATACACCCAGTGTAAGTAAGAATTATCCTGTTAGGCAAATGTTATAAATTCAATGTACAAAACTTGTAACTATTTAGATTTAGATTTCATTAAAAAAAAAAAAAAAAAAAAAAGAGCTAGATTTCAAAAACTGGATTGTGTATTAACTCTTTTGTTTCACTTGTCACATCTTTTACAACTATAATATATTCTTAAAGCAATTTGGATTTGATTTAAATTCTCAAGCTAGATGATTCTAAGTCACATCATCATGAATTAAAGTTCTTTCAGACTTTTTTTAAATTTTTTTTTGTAATTACATTCAAAATTAATTTTAAGAGCAAATTAATCACTGATATTTGAAAGTTGACCGGATAAATCAAATAAAAAATTACCAAATTTTGGTAATTCTTGCAATGTGATCAAAAAAGAAATGTTTCTTGCTAGCGAATACCTAAAGTTTTAATTCTTTTTCAATCAGATGTCACTTGGAAATTTTCAATCATAATTCATTAGAATGGCTGATGTTACAATATGCACACCATCTAATTTTCTCCATACTAGAAAAGGGAATCTCTGCTTGAAAACATGAAATTCAACTGCAAATAATTCATATAATATACTACTACTGCAATAGCACATAAATTCCCACATAGGAGACTGCAATAAATTCAAATAAGATGCTTCAATAATCTTATCAAAACAATTCAAATAAACATATACCGATTTTCGATAAATATACAGAAGGAAATTTTTATGAATTTATTATTGAGAATTTCAAGTGAACATACTTATTTAGATTTCAAGTAGACATATTAGGAATTTTCAACAACTTTCACTTAACAACAGTTTCACGATACATTAGAAAGATTTATCAATTAAATAAAATCATTTTCACTTTTGACACAAATAGGAATTAGGGATTCTCTTGGATTTTAGGAAGCTTAAACATCACCTTGGTATATGAAAACTTTCATGTAGGGTAGTTCAATAATAAACATGGTCATAGATTACAAATCACAATTCATAATAAGATAGTAATCACTCACCTCTATTATGCTCTTCATTGTAAAATTCCTTGCTTCCAAGTAGGGTCAAATGGTGATCCTCATCTCTTTCTTGCTCCTCTTATGTCTCTAAATTCAATTATATTCACAATTAGCTAATTTACACTAAACATTAACATTAAAAATGCTTAACTTCTAAATTCTGCCTAGGTAATCCTACTGACCCAGCATCACCGTTTCATCTATATTTTGAGTTATAATACTACAATTGCTATGAATCTTATGGAATTGAAAACGTAACATACAAGGACACAACCTATTAAAATTTTAGCTCATTATGAGCTTTACACGAAATTTGGTGTAATTTCTAATCCTGCCCTGCACTACTGTCTTAGACAGAATGAACTATCTCCAATATTTTTACCATAAATCCCTATTCCCTGGGCTAAATGCTACAATTATTAACCTTAATTAAAATATACATTCTAGGTATCATTTCTTATGTTTTGACCTTGTACTAATTCTATCTTCAAATATCTCAAAATTGTGTCTCAACCCTACATCCTAAACAGCTCTGCATACAGGGACAGTCCTGTTGCAACCTCAATAACTCTCTAGACACTTAGAATTAGTTCAAGCCCTTTTATAGTTATTAGAAGACATCCTAACCTACAATTTCTCAGTTTTGGTCAATGTCAAATTCAGAACTTAAGGTGCTCTAAGTTCCAGGAACTTGGTCTATCTCCCAAAACAGCTCCTACTTCACATTTCCACCAAGTCCCCCAATTGGGGTCCCCTTGAGAAACTCCAAGTTCACCCTCCATCCAAGTTATACTCACCCTAAGCCTTCCTAAAGCCTTCCCCCTACAGGCCATGCATAATACAGATTCTAAATAATTCTCCCAAGCCAACCAAGCTCAAGTATTCATCAAACCCTAAACCATCTTCTTCCTTTCACATTCCCTTCACCATTTCTTCATTAAACATCACAAAAATTTCACCATATTTACTCTTCTAATTCATTTCAATAACAACCAAGTATTTTTCATTCATTTCATAACCAATCTAAAACCAAAATTTAAAAGAAAAAGAAACAAACTTAAAAATACTACAAGATATTAACTTAGAACATCAAAATATGTAAGTTTAATGCATGACTTACCTTGGTTTTCTTTTTCTTCTTCTATTTCTCTCTTTCTTGTCACCCTCTCACTTTTTTTTTTTTTCTTGCTAAGCCTTTGTAATGTCAAGAAATGAACTAAAAATGGAAAAAATAGACTAATTACACATATATATATTTTCTACTTTCTTTTTCTTTTATTTTAACTCATATGAATTTTGGCACAATTCCAACCACTCACTTCCTCTCTCTAATCTTAGCAGTTGCCCCTCCATTTTCTTTTATTTATTTTTCTTTTAATTAGTCAAAAGTCCAACTTAATCATTAAATAATTGTCATTAATCACCAAATTGCCATTTTTTAGGCTTTATCACACTAAATTACATAAATATAATCTATTAATATTTTTAATCTAATTTTTATGGTTCTAGGACTATTGTAATACCCCAAATTCTTATTTGACTCTAATGTATGTGTAAATGAACTATAAGTCATGTATCATGAGAAATTGTGGGTTATGAGTTGCATATTAAGTATATATGTGAATTATGTGTTAAGAGTTGGATTAAGATTAAAGAAATTTCCAAATTCTGCCTTTGGATGAAAGTCACAGCGGTGAAGTGTAGGTTCACGGCGGTGACTAAAAGAGTGAATTTCAAACAATCGCTCATGGATGAAATTCACGGTAGTGAAATTGGTATTCACGATCGTGACTTCTGAATTCACGGCGGTGAGAAAGTGGTTGAGTTTCGGACATTTGACTCTGGATGAAATATACAGTGGTGAATTTAAGATTCACGTCCATGAAGTTTGGGAATAATAGTGTGAACAATATCGTGGCATGACGAGTCACGGGCGTGACTTTAAAAGTCACGCCCGTGACCATTATAGGGGGCAGAATCAGGAGTCTGGATATATATATGAAATTAAAGCCCAAATTCATTTACCACCCAATTTTTATGGGCTCTAACTCCATTTTCTCTAAAGGAAACACCAATCTACTCTCATTAAATGTTAAGAAACTCATTTATTGCATATTTAAGAGGATTTGGGATTAAAGACTCCACTTCCTTTTCTCATTTATTAAGCATTTAAGTTAAGGTAAGTTAGGGTTTATTCCTCCTTCTTCATTTTCCTTTCAATTTCTTCGATTGGGCTTAAGGTTATAGTAAGATTAAGATGAGTTAGCATTATTAGCATGGTTATTTGATTTAAGGTTATAGTTATTGATGTAATTGCTACTTCTATGGTTGGGTGTTTATAGCTCCTCCTAGAGGTAGAAGAGATGATGATGATGGAGGATGTGATCATCATGTTTGCTTGCTATAGAGATTGATTGCAAGCTATTTTTGGGAATTGCATTGCTAAGGTGAGTGATAATTATACTATTATAATTGTGCTTTGAACTATGGGGCATAAATGTCTAATTTTTCATGAACTTCCAAATGATTATTGATTATTGTTAAATATCCATATTGTGATATCAAATTCATTGTAACCATGAACCATGATTGAACCAAAACCATGTTTATTGTATAACTATGACATGAACCTCTTAAGAACCTATTCATGATTATGACCTATGATTCATGATATCTTTTGTATAAACTTATATGACCATGACCTTAAAGCAGAAAAACCCAACTCTGATGTGGGGCAAGACATCAAGCATTGTGCACAATGTACTCCATTGGATAGAGTAAAGTATCCAAGTCCTAGCTAGGAAGGGCTTGTTGTCCTAGCCATGAGATCTAATCAATCTTGCGCAAAGATTGAGGGTATGCTCCATAAAGAAGAGCCTCTACCTCTAATGTTCATGATTGAATATGTTCTATGTCTCAATTTTTGGTAACGCCTATTAGCAAATACTCATTCTCATGGGGAACGTTAAGACTTATGAACCTCTATTTAAGTTATTGTTATTTCTGCTAAATATGACATGTACATGATAAATGAACCCTATGAACTATTGTTATTGTATGAACCATGAACTTTTCTTGTGAGCTATCTTTGAATCACCAAGCCTCACAAGTATGCTAGTATAATCATTACTCACTACTTTATCTCATTAGTGATTTCATTTTTTTTTTCAGATGAGCTATAGTTTATCAGTTCGGTTTCCAAGGCATTCTTCTTCTACCTCAGAAACCTAAGTGATAATGTAAAGCTCAATTCCTTATAGTTATTATTTGCAAAGACGATAATGTAAACATTTAGATGCTTCATGGTAAATGTAATGAATGATATGATATGTAAGATGAACTTATGAATTGAGAATGCTATCGATGAGTATGGATTTGCATGATTGTCTGGTTTAGATCTTGGGAGATTGTATGTGATTGGATTGTAGGATACCGTTATGGATGATTGACTGGTAAGGTTCCTACAGGTTTTCGGTAGCCTTAAGCTTACCCATGCCCTAGGATTGTCACGGCTCAGAAGTCGGGTTGTGAAAAATATAATTAATTATTCTTTTATCAAATTTTTCTATGTCAAAATCTATGAAAAATCTGGGAATCGAAATCCCTTGGTTACGCGCTTAACGTACCGATTTCGCTTAAGTATTTTCTATGCTTAACTCCAACTTAATTTTTGAGTTTCATTGCTTCTAATATTCTCATATTTGCCTAATTTCTCCAAATAAGATATAATAATCCTTTTCAATATCGAAATTTTCTGACTCACTCTTTATACCTCGATTTCTGAACCCGTAGTCTTTTTAGGGTTTTGATCCTTAATTTTCCATTTCCCTTCTTACACTCTCTCCATTTTACTTGTTCTTATTGTAAATCTGATTCCTTTGATTATTTCCTAAGATCCTCAGCCTGATCTTATACAATCAAAGGCTCGATTTTCAAACCGACACCCTTTTCGGAGTTCTGATTCTTGTCTTTCTATTCTCTTTCTGACTTTCTCCTATTTACTTGTCTCTACATCGGACCTATCGACTCCAATGATTTTCTGGGGTGTTACACACTTACTGAGGAGTGCAGCGCTATAATCCAAAATAAACTTCCACCAAAGTTTAAAGACCCAAAAAGTTTCTCTATCCCTTGCACTATTGGTGATACTGAGTTTCAAAAAGTTTTGTGTGATTTGGGTGCTAGTGTGAGTTTCATGCCATGGTCAATTTGCAAAATATTAGGGTTTAATAAATTAAAAACTACTAAGATGACTTTGCAATTGGCAGATCGTTCAGTGAAGTACCTTGTTGTGATTATAGAAAATGTGTTGGTCAAAGTGAACAAATTCTACATTCCTATGGATTTTGTTATTCTCGATATGGATGAAGAAGTACAAATTTCACTTATTCTTGGGAGACCATTTTTGGCGATAATTGGAGCACTCATATATGTAAAGCAAAGGAAGCTAACCTTAAGGGTAGGTGATGAAGAGGTCGAGTTCAACATTTCGAAAGCAGGTAAATATCCTTCTTTTTCTGATAGTTGCTTCTGAGTGGACATCATTGATGAGTTGGTTCAAGAGGTATGGGAAAAAGAATATTTTAAAGACCCTCTTGAAGCTTGTTTGGTGAATAATGCAACAACTAATAATGAAGATGAAAGAGTAGCTGAATTTGCTTATGCATTGGAAGCTACCTCGCCTACACCATTCCATAAAAGGCATTAATTTGAAGAGGTGGGTAAAGGTAAGTCATTTCCTCCACCATCCATTGAGCAAGCACCAAATCTTGAATTGAAACCACTCTCTTCCCATCTCATGTAATGCCCCATACCCATGTGATTCATAAATAATAGTTATAATGGCAAAGTAATGGAAAATTGAATGGCATTTGGACCAATAGAACCAAACATGGTCCTCGGAGTAGTTAATCGTGCTTAAATAAATTTTGAATTTTATTTTATATTAATTATGATATCCATGTGAATATATGTTGATATGACTATAATTGAATTGAATATGTTTAATTATATATTGGTAAATAAGTATGGTATCATATACCATAAAAAAGGCAAAATGATTATTTTACTGGAATTGACAAAATGAAAATTATTATACAAGTGATTATTGATATGTGTATAT
>CATKHJ010626716.1:0-14241 GCA_949750685.1 Vernicia montana
CACAAATGTTTTTAAGGCATGGGATTTATATAAGGGAAGTTTATGGTTCCGATTCTGGGGTAATGATAACTGGTAATTAATGAAAGTTAATTAAGGTAATAAGGTGTTCTACGGGTTTAGGTGACCTTAAGTCTTCCTATATCCTAGGACCGTCGCGGCTCGAGAGGCGGGTCGTGACAAAGGAGTGGCCGGTCATGATAGTGAAGTGGAGGGGAAAATATGATTATGATAATATTTTCATGTGTTAAAAAAATTGAGTTAGTGAAAAGTGGGGTCCACTTTCTACTAACACAATTTTTAATCCTCAAATATTTTAGTTCAATGAACCTACCCATAAACCATCATCCAATTTTCAAATATGGATTTTTTTTTTATTTTGATTCCAAAGCTTCCTTAGGAAGCCATACAATTATAACCATCCATTTCACTTGATTGAATCTTAACCATCCATTAGCAAATAAGACTCACCAACCACCACTAACATTTCATTTCACTAAACATCACTCAAAGAAAAAAAATCCTCTCCTCTTTCTCTTCTAAGGATTCAGCCAAGCTCTTCTTAACACCTAAAGGAAGATTTTTAAGGTAATTTCTTAGAAATACAAGTCTTTTTCTTCATTCTAAGTAAGATTCTTGCATTTCCTTTGTAGTATTACCTGTTTTCCTTTTCTTTTTTTTCCTTCGTTAGGTTCGGCCATGTGGGTTTAAGAAGGGAGAAATTTTCATTTGTTGAAGCTTACTTAGATAATGAAATGTGAGTGTGAAAAATGGTGTGTTAAGCATGTGAAAATGAATTAACAAGAAAGACTAAAAATTCTAGGTTTTGGAGCTAGGTGGTTCGGCCACTAAAGGATTTTTGAATCCTTTGCTCACTTTGTGTTTTGAACCTTGATTTAGACTTAATTATATGTCAATTGCATAGTTTAGAAGTTAATTTGAATTTGGTTAAAGATTTTAAAGTTTTCCCTCTTTAGTTACTTTTGTGAAATTAGGGGTTTTTGAATAAATGATCAATTGATGAAATTGATTGCTTGATTGAGTTCATTGACATGTTAATTAGATATATATGAAACTAATTTGAAAATTGAATGAAAATTCTTGATTTTTCCCTTGGGTAGATTTGGCCAACACTAGATGAATAGGGTTCACTAGTTAATTTTTGCAATTGATTGATGATTTGAACTTGTAAATATGTTAATTGCATAATTGTAGAATCAATTTGAATGTTGATTGAGGAATCCTCACTTTCCCCAATTCCTAGGGTTCAGCCAACATAGGGATCATAGAACCATTTTGGTATTTCTTTAATTGAATAATGAATTGAAGTTGCAAATGTGTCAATTGAATGTTTACATGATTGAATTGGAAATTGACTAAGTAAATTGGGTTCCTTTCTTTGGGTATGGTTCGGCCACACTTAATAGGAACTTTATAATGATTGTTCAATGCAAGAACATTAAATACCTTGTAATGAATTGATTGTATATGACAATTGCACTAAAGGAAAGTAAAGTGAATGATGGACATTGGTCCAAGGCCTATTCGGCCATCGTAATGCAATGCCATCTAAGTGTTAAAGAATTGTTGTCTATGTTTATATGCATTGTGTCTAATGACTTGAATTAGTGTTCTAAGTATAGATTTACTATTACTAGAACTAGAATTAGAGTGAGTTGAATAGTTAAGTGATTGTGGATGATCTATTGAATAACTTAAATGTAATGGTTCGTTGTAGAACCTAAAGACAAAGTGAAGGAAAGTGTTCTGGAGTCGGAGGATCATCATTATTGTCTGTGCCAGTCACAATATTAGGAGCTAAGGATATCAAGGTTAGTACATAATACTTAATATAATATGGGTATCCAAATTGAAATACCATTCATTCATTTTATCCAATTGGTAACCTTGACATTCATGAACATGAACCTTACACTATTGATATGCAAAAGTGAACCTTTGTGCTAAAAGTTCTTTCATAGGCCTTCGGCCTACCTTGCATTGATAATATATGCTATTGAAATTATTATTTCATTGATGAGAAACATTGATACATGTGTTAACTCATATGTTACTATTCCTCCACTGTTGACATATATTTTAAAGCAGAAATCCCCATCTAATGTGGGGTATACATAAGTCATGTGCACATGGTGAGAAGGCCCATCGGATAGGGATAGTGTAACCACTTTAGCTAGGAAGGGTAGTCTTAGTCGTGAGACCTTATCAGTCTCACACTAATGTAATCAGTGTGAGTGAGCAAGGCATTGGCTGCCTCTCTATTTAATTATCAGTGGGAAGCACACCGTTTCGAAATTTCTAATTTTTGCTAAAATGATATTAAATGTCTATATATATTGATCTTAAATTCCTCATTACTATTAATACCATTGAATATCGTTACGTTTCTTACAACTTCCATTGAGTATCGAAAGGATAATCATTCATTGATACCTGTTGATACAAATATCCCTTCATTGAAATATGTAATTCTAACAGGCATATCATGTTAAGTTATTTTGTATTCACTGAGCTTGTCTCACTCCTTTAGTGTTTCATTTTTTTAGGTGCTGTAGAGGATCCAGCAAGGTAAAACTTATGCTCTATCCTTCCGCTTGGGGGTTACTCTGCTTATTAGTACTATTTTGTTATTTTAAAAAATCACAATGATCATGTATCTTGAAAAAATCAGTCTAGAGCTCTACGGTCATTATGGTGCATAGTGGTATTAAGATCTCGAACTTTATAAAATTATTCCTGGTCTGTAATAATTATATAATAGATGATATATGATGAATGCTAATTACTATCTATGGATGATTTACTGCAATGAACATAACAACAACTATGAGTATACAAGTGATATATGTGAGGTATACTTTACCATATTTTGGTATACGCTTAGTATACTACAAGTGTATAGTGGTATACGTTCAGTATACTTAAGGTATATGTATGGTATATGTTTAGTGTTCATATAAGACGTAGCAGGATATGGTCTTGGGATTTGGTGTAATGAATGATAAGCATGATTCAGTATAGTGTAGTGGGTTCTACGAATTTAGGTGACCTTATGTCTCTCTATGCCTTAGGACCGTCACATCTCAAAAGTGGGGTTTGACATCATTAAAGTCGGTGCCATTTTTTGGCACAAATTTATTGCGTCTGTGTAGTCACTGATTCAACATGTCTTATTGATTGTCACTAAATAGTAGCTTTTTAGTCACATATTAGCGACTATGTAAATATAGTCGCTAATTTTAGTCATTAAAATTCAACTTTCTAGTAATTTATGTTTTATTATGAATATCGATTGGCATTGCCGGTGTGACCGTAGATGCCGCAAGTGCACAAGTCACAGTAGTCAGCGGTTTTAAAAAGTAGGGTGTCGAACCTATTGGGATTGAGAACTATTCTACTGAGATTGTAGCTAGCCTTGAATTATTTGGACAATTAAAAGATTGTTTTTAAAAGAAATTAAAATTAAACTAAACTAACTAAACAAACACCAAATAAATAAAGGTAGTTAGGATTTTAATCCTCTTGACCAAGCATACATATCAATTAATTTCATAAACAAGACATTTATTGACTTTATTCGCCAGTGCCTTTCTCCTAGTGCCACACGATGCCCTCGCTATAAACCTTCATCGGCTCTATCCTAGCTATCCCCATAATAAAATCTCTTCTATTTGGGCATTAGACTAAGGATGCATTAAGTTATATGAAAAAGTTCTAGCTACAGTTTTTTAAGCTCTAGCTACCAGGGAAGTCCTACCGACAAATATCTTTACCTCGGTCAACTCACAGTGCAAGATCCATAGTCTATAGTTTGAAATCCTTTCTCAAGATCTTTCAAACCATTAAAATCATGTGAGAGGTGATGAAGATCTCAAAACATTAAGCACAAATACAAGCATTCAATATCAAGAAGATAAATTTCAAGTCTTGCAAATGTAAAATTAATTAAAAACATAGTTTTGATACAAGATTCATAAAAACCTAACTACAACTACACTAAAATATATTAACATTAAAGAAAAACAAAAGCAATACAAAACCCATGGAGAGATCTCTTAGATCCAGTGATTTGAGACTTGTATCGACTCTCCTGCACCTTTGATCGAAGCCCCTTCTCACACAAAAATCCTAGAGCACTCTATGGTTGTCAAAACCCATCTTTAGAGTCGCGATGGTCCTAGGTCATGGGTAATCGTAAAGGCACCAAATACCTATAGAACCTATGAACTTAAACATTCAAATAAAATTTTAGCTAGCATAACAACTGAACATTTAACACATCTAAAATTCATAACTTGCTCGAGATGACAACCTGCATACAAATATACACTTCCAATAATCCAACCTTATATCCTCACTTCATTCAATCAATTCACATAATTTCCCATTCTCAATTTAACAATCGTCACATATTCTCATTCATGGAAAGAAGTTAACATTTCATTTATATGAACATAATTCTTGAACATATTATGCATATAAATTCATCTTACACATATAAATACAAGTTTAACACTTTAATTTTTGGTTAAAAACAACACTTTAATTTCTAAACCTAAACACCATTGGAGCATTTAGATTAGACGTCTTCAACATAATAAATTTTACAGTAACTTGAGATTCCTCGACAGAGAAAGAAAGACCGAGGAAGATTATCGGCACTTAACTTAAACCTGAAAAATTTTAGGGAACTGGGTGAGTATAAAACTTAGTGAATAAACAATATATATTATGTACGTAAAAATGCAATCATGATGTAGTATTTTAGAGACTTGGATACTAAATTGAAAGTATAAAACTTGTATGATTTGATTAAAGAAGTAAGGGTAGAGCATAATTGTTCACATGTAAAAATATGCATCATGTACATGAAAATGTAGACATATAATAGCATTTTAAAAACTTGCTTATCTTTAATAAGATAGTAGAAATAAAATGCAATAATTTAATAAGCATGACCTTGTTTACATTGAGACAGAAATCAACTTGTAACTTGAACTTGTACTTGTATCATGAAACGCAAGACTGATTAGGTACTTGCACCCTAGGGCACTTGGCCTTCTTAGGTGGAACCTTGAAAAATTTAGCCCTGTCAAGTGAGCTACTATGTGCATATAGCCTGATAGAACCCCCATCAAATAGAGGATTTTTGTCACATTATTCACATGTTCAATTCATGAAAATAAATAAATAAAAGTAGATATTTCCATTCTTGCAATCTCATGAGCATGGTAACTTGATAATTCATTCAATTGGTAAATAATAAAATAAAGAAATTTTGAAATCTTGTAAATGCTTGAACATGGAATCTTGATACTTCAATTAACTTGTAAATTCATGTCATTACTTTAACACATAAATTGTGTATCAAAGAACTTAAATATCTTGACCATGAAAATCATGAAAACATGGAACTTGGAATATTTTGAATATGAAAATCATGAAAACATGGAACTTGAATATTCATTCTTGAAATTAATTCATAGAATTTGAAATCTTATACTTGAAATTCACGGAACATATAATTGTGAAAACATGGAGCTTTTGATTAATAATTAGAGATATGTATATATATATATTCGGCCATGTGGAGATATAAAGCAAGGAATTGTTGTTTTGTTAAATTATATGGATAATTAAGCTTGAATAATATATATATATATATATATATATATATATATATATATATATATATGAAATATTTGATCATAAATTTAGAAGGAGAGTGAATATTGAATTAGGGATTTTCTTTACCCTAATTCGGCCCAAAGCATTGAATTTGTAATATAAAGTGTTTAATTCTATTTGAAAAATGATATGTGTATATTTTAGTGTGATAAAGATAAGAATGTAAAATAATTGATTATATGAACATGAGAAATTAAGGTTTAAGTCTTGAACCTCTTTTGGCCAACCTTAGGAAGTCTAGGATTTTAGTGTCAAATTAAATTAGCTATTCAAACAAGTTAGTCATAAATTGAAGTAATATGATATGTATATGAATTGTGAGATTAAAGAAGTATGAGTTGAGATAAAAAATTGGAACATAGGAATTTATAAGATGAAAATTAAAGTTGGAAGGATTTTGGTTGAAATCAAAAGGAATGAGCATAGTTTGAGAATTCTAAACTCAACCCCTAGTTAGCTAAGTCGAGAAAGTTAGAATTCTGAGTTGGGGAATAAAATTCCTGGAACTTGAGCCTTCTATTTGAGAGTTATAGAATTTTAATTTGACATAAGTCAAAACATTAAAGTGGTAGATAATTATGCCAACTATAAGCCTATAAAGTGACTTGACCAAAATTCAAAGTAGATTAAGAGATATTAAGCCTGCACCAAATCTGTCTTAGAATGCAGACTCAGTCTGTAGCTCTAAATTGACATCCCTTTTTGAGGATCTTAAAATCAAAATTAGGAAATATTCAAAACACATGAAGTGATTCTTTATATGTTTAGTTTACTCCTATAAAAGGATTGTATTGAATTCCAAGAAGTTTAGAAGATATTCTCCCTACAAACAGACTGACTTAGAATTAGGGTTCAGGTTGATAGTTCAAATTGATTGACTAAGTTGAGCACCTTAGAGGAAGAATTAGGCTAAAGTCAGAACAAAATAAATGTTTTTATAAATGTTAATAATCTACATGTTAAATTGTTTTAACCATGGATTAGTATCCAATGAGTTATGACAAAAGGAATACTGCCCCTGTATGGGAGCAGGGCAAACTTCAGAGGTTCACTATGGATTGTGTATAACTCATTTTGAGTTAAATTTTTGATATGTTATGAGATTATATGTTTAGTTATAATACAAAAAGAATCAAATGATTTGGATAAAAGGAACTAAAGTTATTAAATTTCAAGTATAGGAAAGTTTATGAATTCATGATTAGGGTTTGTAAATGTAGAATTGAAGAAGAGTAACTTATCAGGTTTAGTGATTGTCACATCCTAACTTTGAGATATGACGGTCTTAGGGCTCAAGGAGACATAAGGTCACCTAGACCCATAGAACCCATTACTATACGACAGTCTATAACTTATCATGCATAACAACATTATCGAAGACCATAACCTGATATGCTTTGGGTGAACATAACATATACCTTACATAAACCTTGTGTATACCATATATATACTATAATATGAATAAGGTATACTATTCATATACCAAACGTATACCATAAATATACCATTAATTGCATATTAGTTCTTATTAATATTAAATGCAGTATACATATTAATTATTACAATCACACATATAATTATGAAAATTTCAACTATTAATACTACTAGATACCATAATGACTAATGGAGCTCTAGACCGGTTTCTCCAAGATACAAATTCATTATGGTGAATCAAGAAGAGTTTTATTTTAAACCAAAATAGTAGAGTAACCCCCAAGAGGAAGGATGAAGCTTGAGTTTTACCTTGCAGAATCCACTACAACACCTAAAAATAATAAACCACTAAAGGGGTGAGACAAGTTCAGTAAATACATAATAACTCAACATGATATGTCGTCTAGGATATATGATTCAATGAAAGAATAATGGTCTTATCATATTTAACGTTTTGGTATTTGAAATTATCAAAATGGGATTCATTCATAATACTGGCAATTGAAGGTTGAGATAGTACCGTCAATTATAAACTTTAGCAGAAATCAGATATTCGGAAGCGGTATGCTTCCCACTATTAATAAATAGAGTGGTGACTAATGCCTTGCTCCCTCACACTGATTTCATGAGCGCGAGACTGATCAGATCTCATGGTTAGGACCACCATTTGCCATGAACATGATCCAAAAGGGACAATTTTTTCATGATCTTGCTAAACATTTTATCAAGTTTAGAGGATGGCATCTCTACCCTTGGTCTCTTCTTAGATTTTTCTTGAATGCCAACTTCACTAAAAATGTACTCAAATGCATTAATTTTCTCTCTTATGCATTTTGAGTGAACCATGTATTACAAAATCAAGCATATTGGAATCGGCCTTGAAGCAAGTTTGAAGAATGGCTTTGTTTTGAGAGATGAGGGCTCCAACATGTTTGGTAATTAAAGAGATATGAGAGGGAAGAAGGATGGTGCCTTTGGCTAGGTGGAAAAATTGATCAATTAGGAATTTTGTTGAATTTTCTCACATTTGATCATCCCATACAAGAAGAAAAGGTCTTTTTGAGTAACCTTTTCATTGTCATCACCTCTTGCATTGATGGAGAAGATAATGATTTGGTGGAGAATCCAAAAAGTGAGGGTTTTGAAGTGTTTGGCAAGGGAATGTTTGGGATCATACCTTGTTTGAAATGAGAGCTCTTTCGAAAAATCATTGTAGGACATGTCTAAGTCATTGAGGTTAGAGGCTCCTTCCTTTTGAAAACCAAAAACATCCGCCACTTCTTCAAACCTTAGCCCATATTCTACTCCAAAGAATCTAAATCTAATCCTATAATGCCCATATTGTGAAGAAAATTTCTTTTCCAACACCAAGGAATCTAAGAAGTCCTTGGTGAGTTCTTCATAACCATCTTTTTGAATGTAAACGAAATTTCTCCATTGCAATGCATCCAAGTAGGCTAAAATATCTTTGTCAATGTTCAAATTCTTCAAGTTGATGATATTGGGAATCTTATTTGCAACGACAATTTTATCTTGCAACTTGATCCAATTTTGTTTTTCTTCCTTTGTAACACTTTTCATTAGTTCAAGAGGAGAGGGTTGAAGAGGAACTTGAGAGGTTTGGGGTTCTTTTTCCTTACTTTCCCTAGTTGATTTAGTCTTATGGGTCATTAGAGTAATGAAAGAACGGAAGAAAAGAAAAAAAACAAGAAGAAATGAAGAAAACAAGAGAGAATGAGAGTGAAAAAATTAAAAAAAATGAGTGAAAATTGTTTTAGAGAGTTAAGAATGATTGCAAAATACTTTTTAGGGGTTTAAAAGGGTATATATAGGCAAATAATACACATAAAACGATCAAAAAATGAATTAAATGCAGAAATCTGAAAATTCTGACCGTTTTACAACGGTTATATTTTCTTTTTTATGAGTCTAATGTAAATTACGTTCGCGAAAAACGTGTCGCAATCACGAAATTTGAATTTTAAGCATTTTGCATTCGCTATACATGATTAGCGACCGTAATCAACATTACTCAGCCAATGTTAAAAATTTTATGAATTTCACATTAGCCATATTGCGACCGCAATTTAGGGGTTTTCAGAATTTTTTTAAGGAAAATACATAAATTCTTATGCAATGCAATTGGCACTTATTAGCATAATCAAAATTGGTGTAAATGATTAACTTAATCATATGAATATTAAAGATTTATATGTGTAAGAGTCAATCAAACAATCAAAATAATAATCAATATATTACACAAAAGGAAATATACACATAATTAAACATCAACAACAATCATCAAGGCAATATAAAAAGCATGAGATGCAAACTATTAAGTCCAATTATATGCAAAATGTTTTTTTTTTCAATGTTAAAGAACTCCCATCAAGCAAACCGAGCTCCCTTTTAATGAAATTTAATCTTTCTTCATTTAGAGGCTTTGTGAAAATATCGGCTAATTGGTTTGTTGTATCAATAAATTATAATACAACATCACCACCTATATATGATCTCTTAGAAAATGATGCCTAATGTTTATATGCTTACTTCTATAATGTTGAATGGGATTTTTAGAAATAATTATGGCACTTGTGTTATCACATTTGAGGGGAATGTGATCAATTGCTTGACCATAGTCCTTGAGTTGTTGTTTCATCCAAATGACTTGAATGCAATAACAACTCGCTGCCACATATTCCGCTTCGACGGTGGACAAGGCAACTGACACTTGTTTCTGGCTAAACTAAGAAACTAAACATTCACCAATTAATTGACAAGTTTCGGAAGTGCTCTTTCTATTTAACAAACTACCCACATAATTCGCATCCGAAAAACCAACAATGTTAAATGATGTGTCCATAGGATACCATAAGCCTAAATGCAATGTGCCATGCAAATATTTCAAAATTCTTTTAACCGCATGCAAATGAGATTATTTAGGACAAGATTGAAATCTAGCACACAAACATATACTATACATAATATCAGGACTAGAAGTCGTAAGATAG
The DNA here is from genome assembly GCA_949750685.1 of Vernicia montana. Lineage (NCBI taxonomy): Eukaryota > Viridiplantae > Streptophyta > Magnoliopsida > Malpighiales > Euphorbiaceae > Vernicia > Vernicia montana. The sequence continues at coordinate 10,152 of CATKHJ010626716.1, forward strand.
AGAAGAGAACCAATCATACGTCTATATTTCTTCTCATCTATAGGCTTACCCTTTACATCTTTGTCAAGTTTAGTTGATGTGCTCATGGGTGTCTTACTACTCTTACAACAATCCATCCCAAACTTCTTTAGAAGCTCCTTGGTATACTTGGATTGGTTGATAAAAATGTCATCCTTGCTTTGCTTGATTTGTAGACCAAGGAAGAACTTGAGCTCACCCATCATGCTCATCTCAAATTCCCTAGTCAAACACTTAGTAAAATCTTCACAAAGAAGTTCATTAGTAGCACTAAAAACAATATCTGTGAATGCTTAATTTTTGACCCTGGAGCTCGATGATGAGAAACCGGATGGCTCTGCTTGGATTTGATTCATTGATTCTAGAAGTTGACCTATTTAGCAGCGTTTGTGGATTTTTATTCAAAATTTTCTCATAGATTCTTGAAAATCACATGATTTTGTGTTTAATTTCATGAAATCTTGATTTTAGGAATTTTTAAAAAATTACATTTTGGTATCTAGAAGTCAGAAAATTACATTTTTGCCCCGAAAGCTAGATCGGGCCCGTTTTGGGCTGCCACCCAGGATGATGGGCATGTGGCACCCTACGCACCCACCCCCTAGGGGCACGGCCTACTTCGGTCGTGTCACATCCCACTTTTTGGGATATAACGATCCTATAGCATAGATAAGCCTAAGGCTCCCGAAAACTCGTAGAACCCGATTACATTGGGAAACCAGTATAATCCTAGTAGCATATCGGCAGTACATACAACTTTCCTAGGATACAAAATCTGTAAGAAAATTACACTTCCAATAATTTTCCTCCCTTACATCTCCAACTTCACAGTCAATACAAATCCTCCCAATATTTTTCTCATATAACATGATTTATTTTCAAGGTTAATCTCACACATAAATAATTGACTACATTTATACATATTAGTTATATTAAATTATCCATTAGCATCATTATACATACTAAATAATTTACACTGCTAAATTTGGAAACTTAGGTACCATGGAGCATCTAGACATCACATTAATTTCAACTACATATGTTTTCTTACCACTAGTTATACGATTATCAGAACGTAATATATTTTCTTTAATATATATCCTTTACATTGACTATTAGCTTCAAGTGGATAATGAAACTTGAACTGCACTGATTAATCACTAGTCCTATAAAAAAAAAATAGGAGGGGGAGTGAGATAAAATCCCACTGAATACAAACTAAACTGGCATGCACATCGGTTAGGTATCAATTAGGTTCGCGTGATTAATAAAGAAATCAATGTATGATCGAGGTGCAATGATGAATTCACATTTGGAGGTACAATAGATATTATAATCAATTTACTGTGAATAAATTCACATATCTCATGTAATGTAGTACTGCGAGACCCATAAATTTCATGTTACATATTAAGGCACAAGGTTAGCTAGGCCTTTTGGTTAGGGCATTCAAATACCTCCTAGCAAGGTCCAAATTCACTGTGCACAAAGTCTGGTGATCCCCTCACAAGAAAAAGGGAATTTCTACTGTGGCAACATAATTCATTTGTATCAATTTGGTATGTCAACATTGTACAATTGGCAAAATTAGGGATTTAATTTAGCAATGTTCAACAATTATCGAGTACCATTGTTTATATCAATGTGATTAGGGTTGGATTTCAATGAATGGCAGATGTGATTCATCATAGATAATCAAAGAACAATTAAAATTAAGGATACAATGGAAATGATGTACAAGCAATATACATAACAACTTAGATGTACTCACCTTTCCAATTGCTTTCTTTAATAACTTTATATCGTTTAATATTAGGATTCTCTTCCCTTTTGAAATTTTCCACTCCAATCTAGTCCTCTAAACCTTCTACACATAATATACACATGTATTAGGTTTAAATTCCTATAAACAAATCTATTACAATATAAAAATTAAAGAATCAGTTTATTGATTCTAATCTAGTCAGTCCCATTTTTACTACCATAACTTGGGCTATACAATTCCAATTGTCCTAATTCCAAAAAAATTAAATATTAACACATTTATCTCCAACATATCCAAAATTCAATCCATTTTAACTTCTGTAGCTCCTAGGGTGACTTTCCAAATTTTGCCCTGATTCTGTTGCCTAGGTTCCCTAAGCTCTCCATACTGTTTTTAGCATATCTCAATCTACAAAACTCCAATTGATTTGATTATTTTTCATGCTGAAACTATACTCATGGGGGAAAAATGTATTAGTTTTACCTCAAATTTATTTTGATTCTAAGGTCCTCAAATTTAAGGTTGAAAGTCAAAATTTCTGTCAGTCAAAGCACCCTACAATAACCACTTATTCTCCCTATATCTCCTAACCTACTTGGAGTATTGCTCTGATATTTTTACAGATATTAGTCGGAATATGAAGATTCATTTCTTATGTTTTAGTCATCTTTAAATTCTTATCTTAGGGTACTCAAACCCAGCCTCTAACTTCCTGAAATCTCAGAGTTATTTGCAAGAAGGCAGCCTCATTTTCCCTCTAAGATCTCCAAAAGTATCAAAAATTAGCTCAAGCTTCCTTCTAGAGAAACAAATTAAACACATTAGAATACAATTTTGATTTTTTAACCTTCTAAAAAATCATGCTCTAAAAGCTCTAACTACCCCTCTCAAGTTCTACGACTTTCAAACCCTAAAGTCTGTCTCCTCTTGCTCTTTGCTTCCTTCATCATATTCTTCTATTTCCTGCTCCTTTCCACCAAAACCACCTCAATTAGGTCTTTTTCATTTATTAATTCATCTTGTCTCAACTCCAAAACCTCATTTCTCCATCCTCAATTCAACCAAAACAACAATTCAATCATACAATCATCACACAACACACACACACACACACACACACATATATATATATATATAGATGAAAAGAGCTAATTAAATTCATAACCTTACCTTAAAAATCTACTTCTTCCCTTCTTCTTCTTCTTCTTCTTCTTTTCTCTGTCTCTCTCTTTCTTTCTCATTTCCTTAGTAAAATTTTTGAGAGGTGAAAAATATGAGCTTATCTTCTCATCTTTTGCCTATTTATATTTTTCTTTTCTTTTTCTTTTATTTAATTCACATGTAATTTTGGCCCAATCTCTATCCTCCACTTTTCCACCAGATTTTCTGGCGATTTTATATTTTTATTTTTATTTGGGTGATAAATAGTCAACTTATGATGTCATCATTTCTTAATTTTTACAAAATTGTCATTTTTAATCTTTAATTAATCTATTATTATCTAATAATATTTTTAATCACTAATTTATGTTTCTAATATCATTTTTAATCATCTTTCCATAAATTTTCCCTAGACTAGAATTTTCTAAAATTCTGAAAACCAAAATTCGTCGGTTACGCCCGTAGCATACTAATTTTGCTTAGATATTTTCTATGCGTAACTCCAACTTTACTTTTTTGAGTTTCATCACTTCTAACATTCTCATATTTGCCTAAATTATCCAAATAAAATATAAAAATCTATTTCAGGGCCGGAATTTGCCAATGCACTTTAAAAGCCTCGATTTCCAAACCCATATCCTTTTTAGTACTTTGGTTATTAACTTCCTATTTTCTATCTCTTTTTGTTCTAAACTATGTTATTACTGTCTATTAATATTTTTAATATCATCTTTAGGATTCTAGTATCCTATTTAGTAATACTTCCATGAATTTTTCCTTGAATCAATATCGATAAAAATTTGCGGAGTCGAAATCCATTAGTTTCACGCTTAGTATATCAATTTCCAAACTCGCATTTAAGTTAGGTGTCACGACCCGTCTTTGAGCCATGACTGTCCTATGGTACATGGAGACTTAAGGTTACCTAAACCTGTAGAACCCCTTATTCCTATTTTTTTCCAAGTTATCATTACCCCAGAATTGAAACCATAATTACCATTTACAACTTATCCAATAATATATCAATCATTATGAATCCGTTAACCACTTATTTAATATTCTCTATATGCTTTACTTTTGAACTCCATTTTCCATTAATTAACACAGTTCATTATATCTTACTTATGTGCTTGGACTGTAATATCA